>APFE030366117.1:2223-35542 GCA_000404065.3 Pinus taeda | reverse complement strand
ATTCTAAAACGTAATGTACATAAAAAAAATTAAAGTGCCAAAAACTATGCTCTAAAAAAAACATGTTCGTTTTGCATCACCCCTTTTCAAAATCAGGTCACTTTTTTGCTATCTCTACGAAACGGGTAACAGTATCAGTTCCGTTTCAAAGTTTAAATTGATTTTGATGGAGATAAATAAACAGGGGTATCTACTTCAGGTTATGCTATGAGTCTTAGATTAGGTGTTGTCTCCTAGAGGTCACACAAACAATCAGTTGCAACAGATTCCACAATAGAGGTAGAATATGTGGCAGTAGCTGAAGAAACAAAGGAAATTGTGTGACTTGGGAAAATTCTGGAATATTTGTAGGTGAAACAAGTGCATTCAACTCCACTCATGATTGACAACACTTCTACAATAAATTTGGCCAAGAACCCAAAGTTCCATGATCAAATGAAGCACATCAATAAAAAAATACCATCTGATTCAACATCTTGTTGAGGCCAAGACAATCCATCTACGACATTATTCTACAAATGAGCAAATTCCAGACATCTTTACCAAAGCGCTTGGAATAGAAAATTTCAAAAGATTCAAAATGATGCTTGGACTCACCAACATCTCTTTAGATTAAGGGGGGGAATGTTGACACCTAATCCTTGGGATTGGGTGAATATGTTTAAAATAGTGTAAATAGAAAATAAGTAGAGTTGGAATATGAAGAGACACTATGAGATGAAGCCCAAGAGTCTCTCCCTCCATGTATATATCTATGATCAACGTTAATTCAAAATCACAGTTCAATTTGAGGATTTACCTCCTGGCCTGACAGGTTCTAATGATGGGAGATCCATTTGAGGAATGGCTTAAGGTCTTTCTAGAAATCTCCTTTCATGAGGTTGGTTCCCATGGTAGGGTTGCAGTCTATTCAAGGACCAATTAGAGAGGAAAAGGCCTTTGAATATGAGCTAATAACAACCACTTCTTAAAAAATCAAGTTTAGGAGTGGTTTGCTTCACAAAAACTCCTCACCCATAACTTTTCTTTGCCACTCATGACATATGTCGCAATCTATGACTCACACAATTGAAATGACACAGTCCCACAAATAATTCCAATGCAAAATGATTAAGTGAACTCATTGAGAAATGGCATAATACCATTAACAATTTAGTTATGGTTTGATGGAAATGGTTAGGGAAAACCCTAGCCACAAGGGAAATCGATGTTGGATCTCATTTCTTTAAGTTGTAAAAGAGTTCAAGAATATTTTGTAACTTCCTTGTGGACCTATATAATTTATGTTTACGATGTAAAAGTGAGTGAGTTGGGTCTTGATGTTTGGTAAAGATGGTTTCATGTCAGATTTTTGCATGTTTATACCATCCCACTAAGATGTAATATATATTCAAGTTAATACAATGTATCACTGTTTAGCTCATATATCTTTATGTCATGCATCTTGATGATATATATATTGTTGTCTTTCCTATGTATGCTTTAAGTTTTACTATTTTAAATGAATGAAATTAAAGGTAAAATAATGGATTTTACACCTTAATTAATCTTCAACGCTCTACACACTAATTAATAAAGAATGATCAAATACCCTTAAGGGAGACCACTTTCCCTTGCAACGTTGAATATGTCAACTCATTGTGAATATCTTGGAACATTGTTAGACACCTTATGTGGACCTTGGGTTTATCACTAAGCCAAAAAAATGTTTCTATTGTTAGAGCCTTAACAAATGCATACATTACAAGGAAAATACCTTATGGCAGAGTTTATAACAAAGGTTTTTAGTGTTATAAAATTGGTAAAAATTGTTAAAAAATCATCCGCTAAAACATCCATTTGGGATAGTGGATGTTTTAGCGGAGGTTTTAACGGAACTTTATCACAAATGAAAATATTTGGGTGGCCAAAGGTTCTAGCAGATGTTTTTCTGTGATGTGCTTAATGGAACAAGTAGCATTGGTGCGCTACATATATAAAAGCATCGGGTGTCATACATAACTAAAAGCATCGAAGCGTTGAATGAAAAGAGTATCAGGGTGTAATATATACCTCACTGATGCTAATAGATAAAAAATGCCTGGAGAGTTCTTCTAAGGAATGACACCGGGGCATGCAAAAAATATTTTTTGTGTCAGTGTTTCTTTGTAAACTTGCAACGCCGATGTGTATTGCGTGTACAAATGCCCCTGTCGGTTAGTTATACAAAACGAATGGTGCTATTAGTTTTAATAATGCACCGAGCTGGAAATAATATTTTGTAGAACTGAGGAGTTAGTTATATGAAAGCACTAGTGCGTTAAGGATTACAATGCACTGGGTTGTTAATATCAAACATGACTGGTGCTTGAAGAGATAAAGGCACCTGTGCTCTCGTTTTCTTAAAATTCCCCAGGCATGCAAAAATATGTCGTCACGGTGCTTTTATATAATATAATGCACCAATGCATTTTAATGTTATAGACACACCAGTTTTTGAATGAGATTTTCTCTTCTTTGGAAGCATCAACCTGTGATAGTACAATTATTGTAATTTTTTAAATCCGTTATTTATCTAAAAATTGACATATATCTTATAACAATATTCATATAAATTAAAATTTGATTAGTGCATTTGTATATGATGTTTATATTAATGTGTTATATTATCATATTTCACATCTCTTCATTATAATATTTAATCATCTATTAAATAATCAGTGGTGTAACATTTCACAATGATATTGGATAACACAATAGAATAAATTAAAATGTATTTTATTATGTAATAATAAGAGGCCCTTTTATTACAAAATGGGATTGTTATTGGTAACCCCTTGTCTTTCAATTGGGACACTATGTCCATTACATTAAACAAAATGTGAGATTTTTATAGACAATTATTTCAAAAAATACTACAGGTTGCATTGATATCCAAATCGATCATCATTCTTTGTTGGAACTGTTGTCCGTGCTCAAGCTACTTCCATGACTTGGGTTACTTGGAGGAATTTTTTTGTTGATTGCATTAATCATTTTCATCTTCTTGATCTTGTAGTTCCATTTGCAAACATAAAAATAAAGTATAATGAGAATAGCTACATTGGTGAGAATAATGAAAAATGAAATAAATAATATACATAATGTAAATTGAATAGCAATGTACCATAGCAAGAAGTGACTCATAGATTGTGCACATGGATTCAAAACCAAGTCTCATGCCCTGTTGCAACAAGTCTTCTGTTGGCGTAGTTCCATACTTTGTTTCGTGCATGTTTTAAACCCCATTATAAATCATAGATTTAATATAAGGGATTTTTTTGTTCTATTAATTATAAACTTAGAGAAGTAAAACAATATAGATATTTACAAATTCCACAATTAATATTTGATATGCCAACATATACTCACAACCCTTATTTAACCTAATGTTAATCAATTCTTTCGATGATTCTTCTTTTTATGTTAACACCTATTTGAAGACATTCAAGGGTGGTTGTTATAAAACAACTTAAAATATACAAAAATGAAACCTTGAGTTGTTATAAGGAAATATTAACAATTACTCACAAACTTTGAAATCAACCATTTTCTTCCTTGTTGTCTTGTTTTATGTGCTGAATGAGTTCCATCTTGTTTTCTTTCCCGTAAGAAAATATTTGAAAATTAATGCCATTTTTTTATATGTACAAATTCAATCGTGATTACATATATTTGAAGCACGTTGTTGTTGAGATGGCTCCTCCTGTGGTGCAATTATGTTAATTTATTTGACCGTCTCCTTATACACTTTTTTGGATATTCCTACTGGCATGTTTCACATATCAGCGCATTGATCATTTGAGATTGTCATAATCTTCCTAAAAAAAGTAATAAACTATTTTTAGAATGATATATGAAAATAAATATAACAAAATCGATATTAGTGAATGAATGGTTTGTAGTAATATATACATATAATTCTAGAAAATCATTTTATACAATTAGAAATATTACCTTTTGAATGATTCTTTTTTGTTGTTGTATGTTTTTGTTATTGCAAGTTTGACATGTCTCATTGACCATTTCTTCGGAAACACTTCCTATAGTTTAGATATAATTTGGTTCTTGGAATCATTCAATTGTTTTTTTATTGTAAGTGGAAAGTACGTCTATACGTATCCCTCATGGTTCTATAATTTTTTTCCCTCTTTCATTAACCTCCAACACCTCTCCAAATGAGCTAAGTCCCAATTCAACGTCATTTACATGTTCTATAATTTTTCTTGTCTTAGACCGACATTGATCTCTTCCTTCGTTGTTGCTCCCTATAAAACATTAAACATATATGAATTAATAGATTGTTTGAAACATGTTATCTAATATTAATAAGTATATTATCAATGAAAATTAAAAAAAACTCATATTGAATAGTATTTTTTTATTCACCTGATTCATTATTATGCAATTTTTCTATTATGATTTTATGCTCGTCTACACTTAGATGATTTGAAATAATCTTATCGACCTTGTTAATTTTGTGGCTCTGCATGACACACACTGACCAATACATATTAGTTAAACTTACATATAGTTCAAACATATTAATTTTGTAAAGAATTTACAAATAACTTGCCTTCTCTTCTTTCTTTGATGTGCTATCATCATGTCGAGCAATATTTTTGTTACTTGAGACCTTATAAGACATATTTTTATCAATATACAACTTGTAACATTCAATATAGAAGCCGTTAAATGTATTTTACAAATAAATCAAATAATTTTTAGGAAAAAAAAACTCTGGTGATCGGTGTGTTTATCTAAATAAACACACACGTGCATAAAGAATACTAAACACACCAGACATTTAATTGTTCAACGCTGTCATGGAAAACTAATTTTATATTATTATGGTGTGATTTGTAAGGATAAACGCACTGAAATTATTTAACAATGCTATTTGGAAGAGGCACGCTGGTGCATTGTATTATACCGGAGCAATGCTTAACATATTGGATAGAATATAGAGTGCTATAATATACTAGTGTGTTGTATTAGACATGAAGCATTGACGCGTTATATTACAAAGGGCACACCATGAAACATATAACTATTTAAAAAAATTGAAGAGGGCCAATAGGGTTTGGATCTAATTCAATGATTGTTTCCCCTACTTTACATGTCAAATACCCTATATATAGTAAGTACACAAACCCATTAAATCTAAAATGCCTAAATTGAAAAACCCTAATTATGAAGTGGTAAAGGAAGTTAAACCCTAAAGGTGAAATTTTGCAGGAAGAAGCAAGGGTTTAAGGTAAGTATTAATTTTTTTATTATTGTTTGTCTGAATTTTAATCAAATTTAAATAGGAAAGCAGATCGTAAAATTTACTAGTAAAATCTATAGTAAATTTTTTACTATACCGTTTTTTTTCCTAAATTGTGAATAAATATAACAAAATTTGTAAAATATTTTAACAAAAAAAATTAGGATTTTTTCTATCCAGGGTTTTGAGTGAATCACCATACCTTTCAACTTCTAATCTCTCAACGGATCCAAAATATTTTGCAACTCCACAGTTTCTTAGTATGTCTCTCTTGCAAATGGTCTCTCTTTTAATTAAATCCTAATATAATTGTAAACTTTTTTATTAGTAAAATAAACAAAAAAATTTAAAATTTTTACTATATAGGTTTTTGAGTGAATCACCATACCTTTCAACTTCTAGTCTTTTGAATAGTTTTGCTGCTCGACGCTATTCTGCTGCTACATAGTGCTCCTAGTATGTCTCTCTTACAAAACACCCACTTGAAATTTTGGGTAAAATAATGAAATAGTGAATAACTTTGTCCTATTTAAAACTCTTTATGAAAATAGATTTCGAAAAATCAATTGTCGATCATTTTTGAATTTTAAAAAAGAAAAATAATCACTTTTTTTTTTCAATTTCTCTACACATCGGTGCATTTATAAAAAAAGCGCACCAACATGATACAATTTTTTATTTTTTATCAAAATCTCGAAATAATGCGATTAAATATTTTAATGAAAACAGTGCGGTTTCTATTTAAAAGCATCATTGCTCTAATTTTTATAAGAGCACCAAGTTGGTTGGATTCATTTATATTTTTTTAAAATCAAGAGAAACAGGTGCATAACGATGATGTTTTTTTGAAATGCATCAATGCGTATTTTGTAGAAGAGCACCGATATGTGATAACATATTTATTTTACTTTTTTTATTATATATATATATTATATATATATATATATATATATATATATATATATATTATTTATTTATTATTATTTATTTATTTTTTTTTCGCAATGCTGTTAAACTAGTGTGGCTATTATTTTGAACACCACAATGTTGTTAATTATTTAAAACACATCGGTGCCACTTTGTTTTGATAAGCGCACCAGTTTAAAAACTATCCGAGTTTTTAATTTAACATAAAATGACATTTTAATCTCAAATTATCCTTCAGGATGCATCCACATGAATTACAATATTTCATAGTATACATTTTTTGCTTAAAGTCGCCTTATTCTAGAAAAAAGGTTTGAAAACTATATTGAAATTTAGATTGTGGTTATATGGTTGTCGAGATTAATTTTGGATATGCACACAACTTTTTATTTCTGATTTTTATCAAATGCAGGGACAAAATCTCAATAATATCAAATGGCCATATCTTCAAATTCCAGCTTGTTCCATATTGATGATCAAACTCCTTCATGGATTTCTCCCTTTCCATCTCCAGTAAGTTCATATTTTATTTATATTTCAATTATCTAATTGAATTTATTTAGTTTTAATCCATGTAAATTTGAATAAAAATGTATCCAAATTTGTAGGAACCTGATTTAGAATCCTGTTTAGATGCAAAAGATATTATTCCATATTTTAAAAACGTTGGAAGGTCTTATTAGGAGCAACATATTGCAAGCACTTGGTAGATGAAAATGGAAAACCTCTTCACCCTGCCAATTAGAACATGGAATCTTCCCTCTGCAATACTTGACCAACAACGATAATAATTGTTTGGTATAATGTAATAATTTCAACAAACCAACTGCATTGACGTGCTTAATAATATCATTGATATTGTACTAATGATCAAATTTTTTTGAAATTAGTATTCTAGTGATGATGAGTGACCCACCTATCATCTTTTGTAGCACCCCACTATAATGTAAAATTGAGAGAAGGCTACATTAAGAGAAAAAATTGAAGAGGAAGCATACAAAGAATGGTTGAATTAAACACCTATTAAACTCCTACTATGTCCATATTCACCAATTAGTAATGACTACAACAATAGTATTTCTTCACCACAAGTTGGCAATGGAGGCAATCAAATGGGGGTTGGTATGGATGATTACTTACGGGATACGAATTCCTTGGAGAAAATGTTGCTAGATCCATTCCAAAACTATGAGCTAGGGGATGATGCTCATATCATTGATACCTTATCCGAAAGCCTAAAATATGCTTCCACCACCCCTCTCTTTGGACCTGGAGGCAAGTCAAATTCTACTCAGATAGGGAGAACGATGTTGCTTTACAATGTGAAAGCAAATTTTGGCATGTCGAATGCATGTTTCTTGACAATATTGCTGTAATTGACTTGTATGATCGATCAAGTTCCTTATACTTTGTCACACAATAAAAATTACAAATGGTTGATTTTATGAATGTTTAATATTGAAATTGCGTATCTTTAATGTTCAGAATTAATTCCACAGTAGCCATTTTTGTGTCAACGTTTCAAAGATAAGGTTTTTCGAAGTGATAATGTCTTGCCGGGTAGTTGTGAAGAGGCAAAGAAATTGTTGAAAATGTTGGGCGTTGAGTACATATCATATCATTCATGCTTGAATGATTGTATTATATATAGAGGAGAATATGTAGACAAAGAGATATGCTTGAAATGTGGGCATGACAAGTGTTGTAGATTATATTTTGTTTAAGCTTTATTTATCAGTTTTATCACAAAACAAAGCAAAAAAATTGAAAGAAATGGAAAATTAAATCACTGTTTAAAGTTTGATCACATCACAAATATCCATGGGACCTGTATACGGTGGAAAGAAATATGACATGCGATATGGCGGACCCGATAAAGTATTGAGCGCGACTTTGATATATTTGAAATCTGGAAGGTTATGTTTATTCACATATCGGAGGAGTTGGAGGGGCGTATGTGAATGTGACCCTTGGAGGATGCGATTGTGATTAGTGATAAAGATTGCATCAAGAAATGCGCATAGACACAGAATAAGCAGAAAAAGTTATGTATTATGTGTATTTTCCTTTTGAAGGGTTTATAATAGAAATAAGCGCTGATAGGAGGTTTATGTGAGTTAATGTTATAAAACAAATTGACCTCCTCATCAACTCAGAGGGGAAAGACATGATAGCTGAAACAAAGACCACAATCAGAGGCCTTGATTCCACACTAACGCTGGCTGTGCATTAACAACCTGCTTTATAAAGCTTGTCTGCAAGCCTAAGGGTGCGTCAGTGACCCTACTAACTCAAGTTACTAGTATGGGAAAATCATTAGTGAAACTTGGTGAAGTTCCAAGGGTCAAAGGAACGAATTGACTCATAAATATCTAGATATTTGTTCCTAAAATTACTCAAGAAAAGCAAGGAAACATCAAAAATCGACCTATTTGGCTAATTTCTAATCTGAAAGAAGGAGGCAAATGGGAAAGAGCAGAAAAGCATGGCAAGTTCATTGCTTTTGCCCTAGTGAACTCAAGGAGGAACTTGGAAACCCTAACTCAATTACTACATAAGCAAAGTTAGGGCCATTGTGAAAAAGGGTCAGAGCATTCGGAAGGATAGCATACTTAACTGTCGAGCATTGTTTCAAATCATAAGAAATGAGCAAGAAGGGAGAGAGAGAGAGAAGCTGGAGGGGTAAAGGAAGGCCGATACAGTATATGGTTGTAATCACTCTTCCAACATAAATATAGAATTGCAGTTGTATTGTCTATTCCATGGTGTTGATACTATCATTCATTCAATTGTTTGTTCAATACGTACTAGCATGAGTAGCTTAGTTATATGGAATTAGATGTTATTTTATGTATTCATGTATTAGTTATTGGAGTTGTATGCTGTGATTATGCTTGTCTCTTCTATGTGGAGGACTTGATTTGGAGTCGGCTCAATGGATTTCCACCTAGCTGCATTGTGCTCTCCAACAAATCTACATGGAAGCTTGAGGTAATGTCCTTCTCCTACTTTGATAGTTAGTTATTTTTTATGAACATGCATGTAACTTTGTGACGGTTGCAGATAATCTTACAGTCTGCCGAAGGTCTCGGGAAGACCTTTGACGGTATCTTCATTCTCCATACACCGTGCATTTTATCCTATAGCAGAATTAGCGACTCTGCTAGGGACTATACATCTAGTTCCCGATTTACCCAGACTCTTCTCAGTTTCTCCTCCTTCTAAGAGCTCCCTATACTTCTGCAATCCCTTTTTGACTCACCAAAAATCTTGTTGCATCTTGCCTACATGTATTCATCTCTGAATATGATCTAGAAAGCCCTCTTTTTGACTGATTTCCTACACTAACGCAGGTTAGCAGACTACATAGAGATTTATCAGATAAAGTTGCACACAACTATATATTCTCTATTATTTTTATGAATGAGAAAATTACACACATATTTATACAATCAATAGTCTCAAGATAGGAATTCTATATTGGATGTACACTAGTGTGGTTGAGAGATTCTCTCAACCACACACTAAACTAGGAGAAACTAAATTCCTATTATGTAGGAACAAACTCCTCAAATGGAGAATTACAACCATAGACAAGTAGGAATTAATTATTTCTAACTCCCCCCCTTAATGACTACTTGTCATGATAGTCAAATCCACCACCATTAGGCGAATTACATGTACAGAACCTCCAAAAAAAAAAAAAGAGAGATCAGTGCCTCTCTAAGCCAAATATTCATGTCCAAATAACAATCGCAAACAGTTGCGCTGATTGCGCCTTTCGATGCAACTGTCAGATAGAAAAGTGCGCTAACCCTCTTATGCTCAGACACACCAATATCTGAGACTGTGAGCCAGGTGTTACTGCAGTCCACCTGCTCCTATGAGCACAAAGCTGTCATGTACACGTTAGCCACTCAGGCAATATGCCACCACTGGGCAAGTCCGATCTACCACCACCGGGCAAATCTGCCAACTTCAATATGCCACCACCGGGCAAGTCCAATCTACCACCACCAGGAAAATCCGCCAACTTCAATATGCCACCACCGGGCAAGTCCGATCTACCACCACCGGGCAAATCTGCCAACTTCAATATGCCACTACCAGGCAAATCCTATAGCCACTAAGGCTCTATAGGTGATTTCTGGCTCACCATCACTTTACAGTGACAAAAGATGGTTTTAGGCTGACCATAAACCATTACAAAGTGGTTTTGAGATCACTACGAACTTTCAAATGCCTTTACAAGGCTTACATTCCTTACTTCAACATTTGGAGTTTCTGGGTACATATAACAACCAACTTGCTTATAACATGCTAGGGAGTCTATTCCACAAACCACACTAATTCAAACAAATATCTATTTTGTTGTCCACCATAAATGTTGTCATTGCTGCTTTGCCTCATCTATTCATTGTTCACATCTTGGGCATCCTTGTTTGTTCAAATAACTTATTGGAACTCCATCCTTAACCTGTCATTCATTAGAGTTACAAATTCTAACAAAATAACTTTGCCTACATTGAGTTAGCTAGGCTCAATAAGGCTCAATAATATTTAAAAATGCTTCCAAGAAAATACAACATAAATTCTTCAAATTTAATTTCTCTATCTCCGCCCAAAGATGATTATTTCCCAAACATAACAACAACTATTTTTCACCAATGATACCTGTGAGGGGTCTACTAATAAAGAAACGGATTGACGACCTTTCACCTGGACTCTAATGTCGTACAAATATAAAGATCCTTGGTTGCGTACATCTCAGTGGTGCAGCTAAACAAACTCCGATTACAAAACCGTAAGAAAATTTTTAAAACACTACGGGGATCGCACAATATCATGACGAGGCCTCTACGTTGAGATCAAATCTTTCAGCAGGGAGCTGCTTATTATACGCAGTTCCCCCGAAGGAAGGTGTTTTAGGAAGGTTACCATGTTGAATGCTTTGTTTTCCCCTTTCCACACAACTGCTCTGATTGTTCTTCTCAGAAGGACTGCGTATATGCGTCTGTGCAGCCATGGTGTCCTTAGCTCGAGATACACAGAAATATTCTCACTCGAAGGAGGGTATCCACAACGATCTAATTTTGATAACTTTAACATCCAAGTCTTCAAGTGGCATGGATATAGCCTCCCAAATACCCAAATCCGTGTGCTTTGTTTTCATATATTGAATTCTATCCAACAATGCCAAAAATTCCTCGAAATCGTCTCCAGCATTCTCCATTGCTGTCCTCTGGCGTTTGGGCTCTACTCATTCCGCCTCAATATTTGAGGCCTTTGGTTGACCAGATGCACATGATTCCATGTCGAAAAAATGGTTTGGATCTTTTGCAGGAGGCCATGGATCCAATAAAAAGATAAAATTGCAAACAAACAATGCAGCAGACTGGCATAGTAGCAAGGCATCAAGAACGTTGAGGAGATCCGCACACACCAACAGCTCACCAAAAAAAAGTTTACCCACGCTTCTTTCTTCTCCAAGCAGCAACTCTTGTTGACTTCCCAATGCAGAGGACTCGAACTGCTAACACGCTTACTCAGTCTCCTCCGTGAAGGCACCACCGACAGCCACAAGATCTCAGCCTCAAACAAATACAGGCAGCCGCATAAAGTGGATCCAATTACCAATCTTCCCCTTTAGCACTACAGGTTTCTCGCTTGTTGAGTAACAGCAATAGACGTCACCGCCCCATTGTTTACTGATGATGCTCTTGCTACAGGAGGCATGTAAACATTCGATCCAATCCATGGACCCTAGGAGCACCTTGTTCTATCCCTTGAATCTCCAACAAGATTTACAGTAGTACCTGGTGGAAGAGCGGCTCCCCATGTCAAATCTGCACTCAAAGCAACCGATCTTCCAGAAGAGCTATCTACCGTCATACCAGCTTGATCTCCATGATAAGAAATACTAGTATTTTTAGGGGGCAATTTGCTCCAACCACATGATCCTGAGCCTAAGCCTGCGGCAGAGACTGTGTTTCCACCTCCAACAACATGCCCAACTGCTATATCATTGGCTAAGTGCTCTCTTCGCAAGGATGGAAAATGCATGGGAGGAGGCACTAAAATTCTCGAGCCGTTTTTCCTAGCAACTTGCACTCTCGGCCTAGAAAGAACGAGCATTCCCCCGTGCCCATGGCTATGGCCAGATGGCCGTGGTCTCCCGATGTTTGAATTTTCTGTTTCTGTTGTGGAAATATTCTCCTCTTAACTTAACTGCTCGTCCTCACAACAACCCGAGGCTCAGCCTTCAAACACCCCACAACATGCACCAAACAGGGCATCATGCCACACCCATACCCTATCTGTGCCTGAATGATTCGACGACAGGCACATACTCGTCACGGTGCACGCTTTTCACACGTTGCAGTTGTAGTCAAGTGGATGAAATACAGAGAGGCGTTATCAACACCAGCTCGTTGAGAGAGAAACTCATATCATATCCAACGATACAGTTGACTGGTATTTGGGCAACAACTTTACTATTACATAGCACCACACTCCTTCAAATCTACAACAACTGGTGATATTGATCAAACAGGGCCGCGACTATTCACCAATCGCCTCCAGCAGATTTCAGATCCACTAACTTTAACCAATTCACACAGGTTTGGTCCATGCACATAGCAACCCCAGATGAGCTCGAACCGCACAGCTCCTTTTTTAGATTGAACCCTCTGATCTGCTTAATTTTGGTCAGCCACTATGATTCTCAGAATTCTCCACGTCTGATCCTTGATCATCGCCAGAAGTAGGTTGTCGATTCCGAAAAAAAAGACCCTTGTTCCAAAACTGTCTTCTCACTAGTTGGAAGGGAGCACGTTTTGGAGGAATCGAATCGCCGCAAAGGAAAAAAAACTATGAGAGACATGATAGGCGCCACCGTGACTTTGAACCTCTACACCAGATCCAGCAGGCTCCTGATCTCGAACTTGTGCATGAGTAGAATATCGCAGAATTCAGCGAGGAGATATGAAATAGAGGGAGCATGCACATCCAAGCTAGTTTTGTTAGAATGCACAAAACAACAAACCATCGCAAAACTCATCAGACTGAGTAGCACACTGTCATATTTGATTAGTGTGGCGAAGGGAAAAAAAATGGATAAAAAATGATGGACAAACACAAAAAAATGGATTGGAAAACCAAGATGTTTATTTGCACAGACCAAGAGGGGCCAAGCCCATAAGGGGCGAGGCCCTCAAAGCTCTGATACCAAGATAAAGTTGCACACATCGATATATTCTCTATTATTTTTATGAACGAGAAAATTACACGCATATTTATACAATCAATAGTCTCAAGATAGAAAATTCTATCTTGGACGTACACTAGTGTGGTTGAGAGATTCTCTCAACCACACACTAAACTAGGAGAAACTAAATTCTTATTATGTAAGAACAAACTCCTCAAATGGAGAATTACAACCATAGACAAGTAGGAATTAATTATTTCTAACTTTATAAAGCACTGTGTGTATTCACAAGGAGCGTTAGTGGGCCTACTATCTCTCTGTAGCCACTATTATAGAGTGTTAGTCTCCTAATACCTTGATTTTCAGCCGGGTCTGTAAGCCAAAAGGGATAGGAGGCCTTCTCATGGACTGAAAGAAGAACTGTAACTACATTTTACTAGCAAAATAGGTGTCCTAAAAAGTTTTTTTTTTTAGGAAATAAATTTTGTTTTTCTTTCTTAAAAGCATTTTTTACGAAAGAAAGACCCATATTTTTTTATTCATCCTTCTGTTTAGCTAGTTAAAAGCTGCTCTATTTTGGTTTCAAGTAATTGTTAAGAAACATTGGAAAGAAGTCTTTTGGTTATGCATGTGTTAAATGACTAAGATCCATGGAAAGCATATGAATATGTGAAAAACTCTCACTTGTAGAATACAACTTGTTTTCATCGAATTGAATTTTTTTTAAAGCATTGTTTTGTGCATGATTTATTGATTCAAAGTCTCATCACATTTCATACGTCAAATCCCCTACCGAAGACAATAATCAAGTACACACAAAATTTACCTAAAATCAATCAGTAACTCTTTATTAAGCAAACAAACATTAGCTAGGCTAGGATCTTGGGATAAGCAGAGTGAGTAAAACTACCCAAGATCGAACACCAAACTAGTATCATTAAAAGAGAGAAAAATTCCTTCTGCACTCATACTACCGGAACCACTCCAATAAAAGTGGAGCAAAATACGAGACAACATCAGATTGTAAATGAAGGTAGCCCACCTTCTCTTACAAATCCTTTGGGTATTCTGTGTATTGGGGATCCCTTTGGGGATTTTGGAGCTGAGTTGGGGACTCAGGTATCCTACCCACAGAGCGTGTTGTCTATGACTATGTCCCCCCTCGGTGGTGTCTGCGATCTGAGGTGTCTTTAGTGGCTAAAATTTTAGGGACATACACAAGGTGACTGGGACGGGATGTCCTCGTAACGAACATAGATGGACCTACTCTGTATTTAGTTTTTGGGAGGGTGCTCGTCTTCATGAGAGTACTTGGCCCCTCAATTTGAGGTTCAGGCAAAGCTATAGAGTAACCATAACTATACATCTAGCTAGCCTTCTCTGTTATTAATTGAGATACTGGGTTTCATCTCCAGTGACCGGTGCTTATCAGACAGGGTCATTTCCCTCTGTTTTCTAATTGATCAATTTAGTGTAATTTATATATTTTTTAGGTACTTGAGTGCTATCATTTAAGAATTTAACGAATATCAGGATAAGATTTATTGATAAAAATTAACGGTCACTATGGCTACATCTGGCCCTCGTCGTCACTCTAGATGATTGCTAGGACTTCCTCCACTCATTGTGGAAGATCCACCGAGTTCCACTGAACCGGATTCCCCATCTTCGGGGGATCAGTCTCCTAGATCTCACATGGGATCCGTTTGGATAACCGATGATTCGAGTTTGCCAAAGGATTTATTTACTAAAGGATTCCTTCCTCCCTTTAACCCTCCGCTCACGAATCCGTTGGAACCTGTTTTGGCTCCCGTGGTACTTGTACTTCCTACTTCTGTAGTTGGAACATTTCCATCTATCCCGTCGACGACTAACGGGTCATGGAACTTTGTGGACGCTTTCGTTCCTCCACCACTTCCCTAGTCGACAGTCACCACAACACCGTCGATGGAAAATCTCGCTATCCCCTTTGTCCTAGGTACAACCGCTCACATGACACCCTCTACGAGCGGGACCCAACCAATGCCGGGTTCCACTCCTTTAGTGTTAAAATGCATACCTTCGACAAGTGCTACATACAACACTCCCTATAACGCTCAATGTGGCACTATGGATGTTGTTCCCATCTACGACCAATATGGTCGACCACCATTGTACAGTTTAAATCCGCAGATTCATATACCTGGGGGGTTCCCAATATGCACATGCCGGTAGGAAATGTAACAGTTCCCCCTCCATTCTCAGGCATGCAATGTTAGTTGCTAATTGACATGAGTGTTCCTTATGTCAATCAAGGACACATGGTTAGTTCTGTGTTGGGTGGGAATCCTCAAGGAGGTCCTAACCAATCCATGGGGGTACCCTACTCACAAATTCAAATGAGTCAAGGGGGCACCACGTATCTTGGGGACAATTATATACCCCAGTATCAAAATCCTCATGGAAATCCACTCTACAACACCATACCTCAAGGAAACCGCTACACCATGCAACCCATGTATAATATTATGAGTCAAACAATGGGAGGAGCGCAAGGCTCCTCAAGTCATATGTCATCACCATGGTCCGAGTCAGGGGCACCAAACTCTCTGCCTTTCTTGGCAATGTTGGATATACCCGACTTATACAAACTGACAAATGACCCCATATATCACAACCTACAATGGCTACCGATCCCACATAAAATGCCAACTGACATCCCAAAGTTCGATGGAACACAAGGGGAGGATCCGGGCACCCATATCACCACCTACCATTTTTTGTGTGTTTTAAACTCTATGGTGGATGATAGTGTTTGGTTACGTCTTTTTCCCCACACCCTCACTGGAAACACAGCTAAATGGTATATTGAGTTACCACATGCATTAGTAAACACCTTCGATGCTTTAGCGATGGAATTCCTAAAGCACTTCCAGCTACCCATCCGCTATGAGACTAGGACAGAGCTCCTCACTTTATCTCATCAGGATACCGCCACCCACATCTCTGATCATATACATGAATGGAGATGTAGGCTGAGGTTAGTCAAAGTTCCCCTCCCAGAATTTCTATTAATAGACTGGTGCTACAAGTCCTTACTCTCGCAAATCGCTAGAGATGTTTCACTAGGTGGTGCTGTCACAGAAGACCAATCCATACGTCGTGCCCGACACTTAAATTTTATATATTCACAGTCTAGCACTCTTTACGACATAATCCTCGATGCCTCTCGTAACTCCAATGTTTCTGCTACTCAGCGCCCTAGAGCACATGCCGACGGGACTGTCGGCGCAACCTCTGGGGCTTCGGTAAAACAACTCAGTGGTCACATTGCCTAGATGACAGTGGACCCCTCTACCAATTTGACTTCTCTTCTTGCCACCGTGATAAAATCTGTGCAATCTACGCAAAAATCCAGTGGCAAGAGCAAGAAGAATAATAAAAAGACCACTCCTTCTGAGGAGCAGTCAACAAAGTAGCAAAACCCAAAACAGAAGCCCGCTACGCCTCCTGACAAGGAAAAGGATAAACCCACCAGATTTCCATGCAAAATCTATGTTGAAGACCACATGACCTAGTGCTATCCGCATCTTCAGGAATGCACAAAATACATTGCCAAAAAGGATAGTGGTAAGACCCCCACTGTCCTTAGGAATCCTTTTCCCACTCAGCAGCAGCAAAACCTTATTGCAAACCAACTGCAACCCCTGGAAGGGCGTAACGAGGGTTCGCAACATCCTTCAGCTGGTGAAGGATCTTCTACTGTTTACACATTTGAAATGGTAGAGCTACAAACGAGAGCCAAATATTATGGAGCTCCTGTCACTCATGCAGCGGAACCTTCCTCAAGTCAAAACCCATTGTCGCCCACTGATTTGCATATCGAAAGGCCAGCTACTGACCTTGTAATTCGCCCCCCCCAAAAGGGCACTTCGATGCACAATGCACAACACATCTGCATGTGTTGCCCAACACTACAACATTGTAGAAGACTTGGCGCAAGGCCGTCGGCTATGTCGGCGCTCGAGCTATTACAAGCTTGCCCAGCACAAAGGAAAGCTTTGCTTTCGGCAATTGGGGATATTGACCCACAAGATTCCATGCTTGCTATTTTCGACATGGAAAAGTGTAAACCTCCCCTTTCCCATCAGATTGCATTTCAAGTGCAAATTTTTTCGAAAGGTAAAGGTATACACAAAACTGTCATCGATGAAGGTGCTTCTACTTGCGCCATGTTGGCTTCATGTTGGATCGCCCTGGGTTCTCCAACCCTAACCTTGCCGTCAAACTCCCTAAAATCTTTTGACAGCCACACTTTCATCCCACAAGGATACCTAGCTAGCTACCCCATCACTTTGTATGGGAAAATGGTAACAGTGGACATAGAGGTCGTAGACAAAAAAATCGACTATAATCTCTTACTGGGTCGCAGTTGGGCATATGCCATGACCGCAATAGTATCTACTGTCTTTTGCATCATCCTATTCCCATTGGAGGGAAAGGTAGTTACAGTAGATCAGTTGTCTTTCTGCGCCCCTTATTATTCACCATTACCAAGTAGCTTCGTACCCCTAGTAGGTGGTGTCCCTGACTCTTACGTCAATCTCGATACCGGTCTATTGAAGGCTTCTTCCCTCATGGGTTGTTTTCCTCTTCAGCCACCCAAGGTTTCATAGATGGTCAACATGCTTTCATCTATTCCTCATGAACAAACCAATCCATGGATCCTACCAGCTCCTTCAGACCTTGATACATTCATAGAACAAATGTTGTTGTCACCAGCTGAATTGGCCTACCAAGCCATTCAATCTGCATCCGCATCTCCGGTCACGTTGGTTATAGCCGACGGTACCACTACCCCTCCCATAACCACTATTCCTTTCGATCCACTCAATCAAGTCCTACCTACGATCGAAGCTATTCGAGAAATCATGAGTTTAGGAGAGCAACCTTGGGAGGATTGGCATCATCGTGTTTCGATTGGACACGGTCCCTTTTCAAATCCTGTCCCCTGACATACTAGAAATTGTTTCCTCACCCTATATGACCATCCAAACTTTGGATGTGGAAGGAAACATGGGCAATATTTCAAAGACATTGCTCATCGATATTTCTGTCAAGACAGGCACCATGGAAGACATTCAGATTGGAGCCGATTGCAATCCTGAGGAAATTGCAAACTCCACCTGCCTATTTCAGGAATTCCATGATGTATTCACCTGGTCTCATGAGGAAATGCCCGACATTAATCCGTCTATTGTCACGCATGAGATCAAGCTTTACAATGATGCCAAACCCATCGAGTGTCATATCCCTTCCCTGCAAATAGCCGTTGAAATCCTGCTCGACACTACTACCGACAAAGAGCGCTTACTATACCTTAATCAGTTGGATAAAACCTGTCGAGATGCCACCTTGGCACTCAAGGCTCACAAGTGTCGGGTACCATCTTAATATGACAAAATGGTTAAGCTTCGTTTCGACCAAGAGGGCAACCTTATTTTGCTCTATGATCAGAAACATGATCTCTTGGGGGCAGGAACGCTCCAACCACTATGGCTAGGTCCCTATATCGTCAAGAAATTCCTCTCAAAAGGGGCATATGAACTACAGGACTGGGAAGGAATCCCACTCAAGGAGCCCAGAAATGGGCTCTATCTGAAAATGTATTATGCCTAGTATTGCACTAGGCATGTGCTGTGTAATTTTATGCAATTCTCAAAAAGAGCACTATTCTTTTATGGGATCTTTTCTTGCTCTAAAAATATTGAAAAATATCTGAGTTTTTCATCATTGGGCTCGTTAAACATATACGGCAATGTTCTGAGCAACTCTTTTTCGATCTTTTTCTATCTCATTAAATTGAAAAAGACCATTAGAGCATTCTTTTTAGGCATTTTTTCTCACTCATTAAACTGAAAAATCCCGAGTTTTGTCTTTAGGCTCGTTAAACTTTATAAAGATGACCCGAGCATTTTTTTAGGTACTTTTCTTCCTCTTTAAACTAAAAAATCTCGAGATTTTGTCATCAGGCTCGTTAAAAACATACGATAGCAACAATAGCACTTTCTTTTTTGGGACCATTTCTCGCTCTTATATTGAAAAATCCCCAAGTTTTTCCGCTCCTTCGAGCTCGTTAAATCTATGAAGGAGGAATGAGCAGTTCTTTTACCACTTTTTCCTTGCTCACTAAACTGAAAAAGATACCCTGAGTTTTCTTCATTTGACTCATTAAAATTTGATGAAGGTATTGAGTTTGTCATCGCGTGACTCATTAAAAGTTCACGACGAGAAATGAGTTTAGTCCATCTCCTCATACCCGTAACAAAATGAGGTCAACATCTATTGAACATAGGTTTCTCTTTATCTGGATTCAATAAATTAACTTACGGAAAAGTAACCGATCCGGGTATACTATTAACCTTTTGTTGCACCTCGTTAACAACTATGACAAAGGGACCACCATGGAGTTGCTCTTTACGATCTTTTCAGACTCTCTAAATATGAAAAGACCACCGAGTTGTCTAGTCTGGACTCTTTAAATTACACAAACAAGATATAGATTCACTCTTTTTCCAATACTTTTCAGACTCTTAAAACATGAAAAAATTGACGAGTTTGCCTGTCTGGACTCATTAAAATAATCAGATAGGGAAGAGAGTCACTCTTTTTGCTGTCCTTTTCAGACTCTTTACACATGAAAATATCGATGAGTTTACCCTTTTGGACTCATTAAACTAATCAGACGGGGAAAGTTGACAATACAACGACATTCAGTATTAGAAAGCGTGGTTTGGCAGCAGTCGTTCCCTTGACCATGGCACTCCCTCAGATAAACCTTCCTTGTGACATCCTCTCAATATGACACCTACTATCCTATGAGTTTAGCCTAAATAACTTTATGTGATTGCATCTCTGTATCCTAACACTATGTAGTGTTCATGAGTCTAGTACTGCATGGTTAAAACCGTTGTCGTGCCTTCTATTTTTCAAGGGCTAACCTTTTGTTTCCTCCATCAACCCATCAATCATATTCTTCCATCATGCCCTCCGTTGTTTAGACCCAAATTCTCAAAATATTCATCAAAAAACAAAATCATTCTTGTCCCGTTTCGTGTCGACTGACGTAGGACACATTATTGCCTACCTTTCGACAGGTATCTTCTTATCGACTTCAACACTCTATCTAGGAAGACAACCCAGAAACATATTCAATGCCTTGGTACTTGAAAGACATTAGTGGCAGGTTGCCTTGTGTTTGATCAGGGGTTCTCATTATTGGCTCCTGGTTAAGCGAGTCTAGTTGTTCGACGACAAAAACATCTTTCACACTCGTTAGATTGTACTGTGCATCTTGGAGACCATCACCATTATCGGTGGCCTTCCTCGCATCTGTTAATGGTCTCCATTATTAACCAGTAATTAGATGATTTCGTGCATGTTTGATGTCAATGCATATATTCACATGTATCGATCTGCACCGTTCGGTGAAGCGGAAATCAAGACCTTGGGTAGAGGCTTGCATCATTCAGCCTTGTTTCCTCTCCCAAGCTACAAATATTGTTTTTTGGAGACAACTTATCAGGATGATTATATTATGACACCTGATCTGCATTGTGCTTATCGGCGGCCAACATTGTCATATCTCTTTGGAGAAAATCACTCTGACATAGCTACTGAGCATGGGAATACCCGACTCAGGACATGATTTTAGTAGTTTATATATATGTGTTGTATCAGGTTTCTAGTATCGCCCAAAGCTCCGATCCTCTCTCTCTTTTTGAAGGAAAATTATAGTTAACTTAAAGTATTTTGGCCATCATCACAACCTCTGATCTCATACTTTAGGGAGCATCTGTTATACAACAAATTTACCTCCTCATCAACTTAGAGGGGAAAGACATGATAGCTGAAACAAAGACCACATTCACAGGCCTTGATTCCACACTAACGCTGGCTGTGCACTAACAACCTGCTTTATAAAGCTTTTCTACAAGCCTAAGGGTGCGCTAGTGACCCTACTAACTCAAGTTACTAGTATGGGAACAAAATTAGTGAAACTTGGTGAAGTTTCAAGGGTCAAAGGAACGAATTGACTCATAAATATCTAGATATTTGTTCCTAAAATTACTCAAGAAAAGCAAGGAAACATCCAAAATCGATCTATTTGGAGAATTTATAATCTGAAAGGAGGCAAATGGGAAAGAGCTGAAAAGCATGGAAAGTTCATTGCTTTTGCCCTAGTGAACTCAAGGAGGAACTTGGCAACCCTAACTCAATTGCTACATAAGCAAAGTTAGGGCCATTGTGAAAAAGGGTCAGCACATTTGAAAGGATAGCATACTTGATTGTCGAGCATTGTCTCAAATCATAAGAAGTGAGTAAGAAGGGAGAGAGAGAGAGAAGCTGGAGGGGTAAAGGAAGGCTGATACAACATACAATTGTAATCACTCTTCCAACATTAATATAGAACTGCAGTTGTATTGTCTACTCCGTGGTGTTGATACTATCATTCATTCAGTTGTTTGTTCAATACCTACTAGCATGAGTAGCTTAGTTATATGCAATTAGATGCTCTTTTATGTATTCATGTCTTAGTTATCAGAGTTGTATGCTATGATTATGCTTGTCTCTTCTATGTGGAGGACTTGATTTGGAGCTGGCTCAAGGGATTTCCACCTAGCTGCATTGTGCTCTCCAGCAAATCTACACGGAAGCTTGAGGTAATCTCCTTCTCCTACTTTAATAGTTAGTTATTGTTTATGAACATGCATGTAACTTTGTGACAGTGGCAGATAATCTTATAGTCTGCTGAAGGTCCCGGGAAGGCCTTTGATGGTATCTTCATTCTCCATACATCGTGCATTTTATCCTATAGCAGTTAAGTCCAAAGTAATAAGGTTATGGGGCTTGGATATATATATGTGGCATAAAGCATAATCAAAGGGTTAATAAACATTAATCCAAGGATTAATGAAGAGGGGTTATAAAGTCCCGATAGAAAAGAAATACTGAGCTGCATGTATATGGGTTCCGCCAATTGTGATTTGCGATGATGGACCAGAAAACATACATATTGTGTTTTATAATTTCGGCGGGTCCATCATATCGCATACCACATTATATATATGGTTTTTCTGATTGCGATAAGTGATGGCTGGACCCAAAAAATGATATATTGCATTTTATAATGCCGGTGGGTCTGTAAAGCATTGAATGCATATGTTTTGGTTTCGTCGATTGTGATATGCGATGGCCAGACCCGATATGGTATATACATTATGTTTAATACTCCAGCGGGTCCGTCATATTGTAGTTTGTTAAGGATTGGGTTAATACAACATTTGAAAGCGCCGATTGCGATTTTCGGTGGGAAGTCAACGGAGAACTGAACAGGCGGATCCTATAGATTTATTAAACTGAGTTAATTCCTTTCAGTTCTGCTTTGTGTATTTTGCATCGATTTCATAGTGTAAATGGAAAAAATTAATGTTAAATTTGAATCTTAAGAGGAAGGCAATTGGGTGTATTTTCTAGTGTTTTGGCCAATCAAAACACATCTAATACATATGTAAGCCCATATTTACGCATGGCTAGCACAGTTTATCATGAATAAATGGATTAATCATTATTTAAACATATACATAAGAACTCAGTGGCTGATTAACAAAGCAAGTAAGCAATTATCCTCATCTTCTAGTTCAGTTACTTCTCGTTCTTTGATGTTCTTGGAGGTGTCTTTTACCCTCTGTAAAATTCTGTAACAGTTTTTACTTCATATAGTTAGAGAAGCAGTTAAATAATTTGGGCAGTTTCAAAACTCAACAACTATTCCACAATGTATAAAAAGATGAAAATTTACAAAGAAGAGGTTGGAATTTTGGAGAACCCGAAGATTAGGCCACTGTATTCCTGATATAACTGTTGATTTATGAAAGAATCAGAAGTTTCCATGAATTGTTGGGTATAATTATGTGACTTCTCTGTCATGTGTCATCTTATGTTTTCTTCTTTCAAATATAGTAATGAAGCTGTAGGTCTTTATTTGCTTATGTAGACAAAGTTAAAATTCCTTAAAAGAGTGCTCCTATACTTGCAGTTTTCATCTTCCTTTCTAAGTTATAGATAATAGTTTTTGTGTAAGGAAACATATTATCTTTAACTTCTCCAAGGGTCGCAGATAATAGTTTCTGTGTCAAGCAACATATTGTCTATGATTCAGTTCTCATTTTCATAAGTCTTCTAAGTGATGGATGGTAGGTTCTGCGTTAAGCAACATATTATCTTAAACTTCTCCTTCAAGCTTTCTTCATTCATCATTGATATCTAGCAACAAATGGCATTCTAAGATTTTCTAGTCACATATGTATTAAGGGTCAAAGACCAAGTTTTCCAGGTCCTTCATTTAAGAATACAACAAACAATAAAGTGACAAATAAGTGACAACAAACAATAATCATTAATGTCTTAACCACAATTTCCCCACAACAAGGAAATTGGTTTCTTAAGGTACAACATTAATTTGCGCCGTTGCTGGGGAGAGAAGACAAGAACAATTTTCCCTGGGCTTTTAATATTTTCCTCTGGTTGTTTAGTGAGGAGGGAATATTTGGTTGTTTTGAATAAAAGCAATTAAATAAGAGCACTTTTCCTTGGGTTTATTAAGTTTGAAGATGATTCTTGAGAATGACAATTTTCAGCAGTTGGTTGTACATTCACACATGTGATTTTCACTTACAACATTGATTGGCGAATCCTGTACTTTGAAGTTTTCTTTTCTGGGTTTTAATGGCTCTCCCTGCACTTTTAGGCCTTAAATTTGATCCATTTGATTTTTCTGGGATCACCGGCTATCCTCATGATATGCCTGCATTTTATGTCTGGATTGAGTATCTTCCAAAATTCAGTAGAAAGGAATATGAAGATCCATCTCAGCACCTCCAAGAGTTTCATGAATGCATGGAGCAGTAGGGCATCATTCATGAAGATGTGAAGATGAAGTTGTTTTTGTTTTCTTTAGACCTAGAAGCTAGGGCTTGGTTCAGGTCCCTACCTCATTCAAGCATTTCATCTTTGAAAGATTTCCATTTAGTATTCAATTCTTATTGTAGAACTTATTATCCTCACAAGTTTCCTTTTGAAGGTTGTTGTGAATATTATGATGCTAAAGAAAATTTAAAGGCTCAAGATAATATTGTTGATGAAAAAAATGATTTTGTTGATAATATATCAAGAATTTAGAGAGGTTATAGCCAGATTAATCAGATCCAAGCAAACACATTAGAGATAGAAGCAAATCTGGTGGTTGCAGGAAAAGCACCAGAGACACAACCTATCCTAGACAAGGGAAAGGCAAAGATGGAATCCTCTCAAAGTCAAACATTGGAGGATATGTGTAATGTAATTAAAACTTTGTCAGATAGCCTATTGAATAAGTTAGAGTTAGAAAATAATAATTCTCAGAGACCTACGTTATATGCAGTAGACGAAGATGAACTTGGTATCGAAGGAGAAGAGTATGAATATGGTGAAATAGATGCCATTCATGATGAAAATAAAATTGATGAATATTGGGAGCAGTTCTCTGATTTTATGCAGACTGAACTACATAAGAGATATGACTTGAGATTGAGAAAAAGATCAAGAAGTCAAGAAAATGAAAGTGAGTAGCAAGTTTCAATTTTGTTCACCAAAGGCGACTCCACAAGAATCTCAGCCTAAAAAATAAGTGAATAAATGAAATCAAGTGAGTAGTCAGATGGAGGAAAATTCAAACATGCATCAAGAATTTCTTCTCAGCAGTCGAGAAAAGGAAGAGATAATTAAGTTGCAAATAAATCCCCAGAGTTCCTATTTTGTTGAATTTGATGATCCTCCTATCTATAATGAAAATGGTTTAAATGGGGAACACGACGAAGCTCTTCAAGTTCATCAGTTAGGTGTTGAACATACAGGAAGAAACCAACAAGTGGGATATGTTGGACAACAATATATTGAGCCATCTATCATAGCAAAAGAGACTATCTTATGTAAAAAGAAAGCTGATAAAGAGATTGAATATCATTGCATTGAAGAACATAATGATGCCCATGGATTAGAGGTAAACAATCTATTTGAAGTTGATCATATGTCGTATGGTAATGAGGAAAAATTTCTTTTTCTTCCTGAGGTTAGAATTAAAAATTATTTTCAATCAAATCTTAGAGATGAAAAGTGGAGACATGAAAGTGCAGATTATATGGAGGAATTTATCAACAGTCTACACATCCTACCTTGTGGATATATTCCTAACTTTTGTTGTGAGTTTCCCTTATGCATAATTTATTTTTTAGTTCAGGATGAATTGTATTTTCAAGATTAACTCACAGAATGGTTCTAGATCAGGCACTTAGATGCTAACCGAGTACCATTGTAATATTGACTTCACCTGATAGAGATTAGTGATGCACAAAGGTGGGAACCTGTACATAAATAAGCTTAGGTGTCGAGCATTTGGTTTTCAGTTGCAGTTCTTTAGTTCAATTTCAGTGGATAAATAAGGATGATTGTCCCAGTTGGAAACCGGTTTGCAGAGGTTTCAGACTTTAAGAATGTCAGGTTTCAATTTATTAAATTTCAGGGTTTTCACAGTTTTGGACTCCATGCCCAACTAAGGCTATTGATCTATGATTCTCAATATTTTGCTATCAAAGCACAAGCATCATGGGTTCACTGTACAAATTTTTACACAGTTAAGTTTGGTGAAGCAATGTATGACTCCATGCCCGAGGAGAAGGCACTAATTTACGGTTCTTAGTGCTTCTGTGGAAAAAACACTATCGCCAGGTGGAGCCAAATGTTGTAGCTTATATTGTGTTTAAGCTTTATTTATCAGTTTTATCACAAAACAAAGAAAAAAATCAAAAGAAATGGAAAATTAAATCATTGTTTAAAGTTTGATCGCATCGCAAATATCCATGGGACTTATATCGGCAGAAACAAATATGACATGCGATATGGCAGACCCAATAAAGTATTGAGCGCGGCTTTGATATATTTGAAATTCGAAAGGTTATTTTTATTTGCATATCAGAGGAGTTGGAGGGGCGTATGTGCATGTGACCCTCGGAGGATGCGATTGCGATTAGCGATAAAGATTGCATGTGCATAGACACAGAATAAGTGGGAAAAGTTATGTATTATGTGTATTTCCCTTTTGAAGGGTTTAAAATAGAAATAAGCGCTGATAGGAGGTTTATGTGAGTTAAGTCCAAAGTAATAAGGTTATGAGGCTTGGATATATATATGCGGCATAAAGCATAATCAAAGGGTTAATAAACATTAATCAAAGGATTAATGAAGAGGGGTTATAAAGTCCCGATAGAAAAGAAAGACTGGGCTACATGTATATGGGTTTTGCCGATTGTGATTTGCGATGATGGACCCGGAAAACATATATATCATGTTTTATAATTTTGGCGGGTCCGTCATATTGCATAACGTATTATATATATGCTTTCGCCGATTGCGATATGTGATGATTGGACCCGAAAAATGATATATTGCATTTTATAACACTGGCGGGTCCGTAAAGCACTGAATGCATATGTTTTGGTTTTGACGATTGCGATATGCAATGGGTGGACCCGATATGGTATATACATTATGTTTAATACTCCAGTGCATCGGTCATATTGTAGTTTGTTAAGGATTGGGTTAATACAACATTTGAAAGTGCCAATTGCGATTTGCGATGGGAAGTCAACAAAGCGTTGAACACGTGGATCTGATAGATTTATTAAACTGAGTTAATTCCTTTCATTTCCACTTTGCGTATTTTGCATTGGTTTCACTATGTAAACAGAAAAATTAATGTTAAAGCCAAATCTGAAGAGGAAGGCAACTAGGTGTATTTTTTGGTGTTTTGGCCAATCAAAATGCATTCGATACATATGTAAGCCCAGATTTACACATGGCTAACACAGTTTATCATGACTAAATGGATTAATCATTATTTAAACATATATAGAAGAACTCAGTGGCCGATTAACATAGCAAGCCAACAGTTATCCTCATCTTCTAGTTCAATTATTTCTCATTATTTGATGTTCTTGGAGGTGTCTTTTACCCTCCGTAAAATTATGTAATATTTTTTACTTCATATAGTTAGAGAAGCAGTTAAATAATTTGGGCAGTTTGAGAAATCAACAACTGTTCCACAATGTATAAAAAGATGAAAATTTACAAAGAAGAGGTTGGAATTTTGGAGAACCCAGAGACTAGGCCACTGTATTCCTAATATAACTGTTGATTTATGAAAGAATTAGAAGTTTCCATGAATTTTTGGGTATTAATTTGTAACTTCTCTGTCATGTGTCATCTTATGTTTTCTTCTTTCAAGTATAGTAATGAAGCTGCAGGCCTTTATTTTCTTATGTAGATAAAGTTAAAATTGCTTAAAAGAGCGCTCCTATACTTGAAGTTTTCATCTTACTTTCTGAGTTATAGATAATAGTTTCTGTGTAAGGCAACATATTATATTTAACTTCTCCAAGGGTCGTAAATAATGGTTTTTGTGTCAAGCAACATATTCTCTATGATTCAGTTCTCATTTTCATAATTCTTCTATGTGACGGATAGTAGGTTCTGTGTTAAGCAACATATTATCTTAAACTTCTCCTTCAAGCTTTCTTCATTCATCATTGATATCTAGCAACAAATGGCATTCTAAGATTTTCCGGTCACATATGTATTAAGGATTAAAGACCAAGTTTTCCAGGTCCTTCATTTAAGAAGACAACAAACAATAAAGTGACAAATAAGTGACAACAAACAATAATCATTAATGCCTTAAGCACAATTTCCCCACAACCAGGAAATTGGTTTCTTAAGGTACAACAACAAGTATCATAATTAAAAAAGAATGGGTAAATCACGTGGACCTCCTCATAAGATATTGAGGCACATGCCTATAATCCCAAGGATTCAAAGACTTTTTTGTTGCAAATAATTAACTATGTTCAAGGATGACATGCCTCACACAAAAGTGAGCTAGGAGTTATGTGAATCCCAACAGATTCAATAGCCGTGATAGAAGATACATGGCCTGAAAAAATCAAGGAGGAAGTACGAAGTCTACGACTTATCATTTCCATGGATGGCATTTACCCATATTCCCTCCAAAACACAAACTATTTTATTTTGCCTATAGTATTGATCAATAACAATATCCTCCCATGGTTTTCTATGAAGAATGAACATCTTATGTTGACTCTCATAGTCCCTAGTAGAACACAAGTGAATAATATGGATGTCTACTTACAACCATTGGTAGATGAATTGAAGGAATTATGGGAAGGGATACATGTGTACGATGTATCAAAATCCATCACAACAGAGAGGAGTTTCACATTGTATGACATATGTGCTTACACCATACATGATTATCTAGGCTCTGGAGTTTGCTTTGATAAATTGCATTATTATTGATTTGTTTAGTAATAATATTGTTTCACATATTAATTTAATTCATTGCAATTGTTCAGATCTTCATGGTCACTAATGTTTTGGTTTGTATACAATAATTTCGTAGGTCTTGTAACAAAAAGGTATCATGCATTTAAATGTTGTGGACATTCTTTGAAGGCTAAGTGGTCCGACCACATACAAAACCCAGTGTATGAATGCTCTAGGGTATTCCTCCCAAAAGAACACCCTTACAGAAGAGAAACATTTGCTTTCAATGGTAAAGCAGAGAGAACCCAAAGGCTTGCAATAATGACACCAACCGAGAGAAAGAAAAGGAATTTTTAGAAATGTTCGATTCAAATGGGGAGCCTATGTTTGATGATCCAAAGTTCTTCAACACCTATGTTGAGAAATTTCCCATTGGGATGAAAAGGAAATCTGCCTTTTTGAGCTCCCATATTGGGAGCATCTTAAGATTGCCCACTTACTAGATCCCATGCATATATTAAAAAATGTTTCATATTTTTTATGGAGGCACATATCATCAAAAGAAAGTGACACATTGGCTATTAGGTGAGATATTTTTTTGTATATTTGAAATTTTTTAGAAAAAATCACATGAATCTTTATATTATTTCTTCAAAAACTAAAACAAAACATTGGTCAAGACAAGAAACTAGAGGAGAGGCTGGTCTCTCTTGGTCTTTCAAAGAAGGTGATGTCTCGTAGATATTAAAGAAAGATTATCTTTCTTTGGAAAAGGAAGTTATAATGAGTGTGAGGGTGCCTTCTTTATATGAGTCTTCACTACAACACTATTTCATTGTGGAAGATCGTTTGTCGGGGTTGAAATCACATGACCATTTGAACCTTATAAGAGTACGTATACCAAAAACACGCTTTTATTATTATTATTATTATTTTTTTATGTAATGGGATATTTTAAAATAATTTTTGTATAATGTACTATTTACTGTGCAATTCATTATCCTCTACTCATTCTTGGGTCTGTGAACCATGACTTCCCCCAAGACATACGACGTGCCATATCTAGATTATCTGCATTTATATGTTGAATCACATCAAAGGAGATTCATATGGATAACATTCCATAGTAATTTCAAAAGATAGCTGAGATTATTTATATGTTTGAGAATGAGCTACAGACAAGTTTCATGGACTTACAGGTTCATCTTCTAATTCATCTAGTTGACCTGGTTGAATTAGTCGGGGTCATTTCTTATTGTTGGATGTTATTCTTAGAGAGTTACATGAAGAAATTGAGAGGTTTTGTTCGTCAAAGAGAAAAACCCCAGGGGTCTATGGCAGAGGGGTATATATCATATGATTCTTTCTATTATTCTAGTGAGTACGTCAGGCGGATCAACAACACACTAGGTGCAACGATTTGGGATGACGAAAGGGATGAAGAAAAAAGAGAAGGGAAGCTTCTCGAAACGAATGGAAAGAGGTGCATGATAAAGAGTAAGTGCAGACTTATCATTTTTTAAATTACTACACAATAACTATTCACACTAAACTTCATATTAGTTCATATTTTGATCTCATACGTACTATATATATGTTGGTTTGATTTTATCATCAACAAATTCAAAAATTGAAGCCATTAACAAATTCATTGTTTACGATATGGAAGCAACACAATCATGGGTTGCATTGTACGAAAATAAGAGGAGGAAATGAGACAGTGACAGGAAATAACTCAAATGGTTAAATGGTAGAATTGTGCCTTATCCTGATCATTTAAAATAAAATATGCTAATGAAATTCCCTAATAGTTGGGTTGTTGATCAAGTCAGAGAGAAATACGATGTATTTGGTCATTACCCGTCTGCTAAAGAGGATGTGCTAAACATAGGGATTGGGTGCATCAACTCGGTAATTATATTCTCTTTCTGTATAATTTTAACATCATACTGTACCTTTGAATTGTAATATATATATATATATATATTTTAAATTATGTTTAGGTTATTAAACACATGACATAGTGATTTTTCACTTTTTTATAGGTGCATTTGTTCCCATCTATGTGGGCATATGGACACGATTTTCGCATGGAGGATGTCGATGATAGATGCATGACACAAGACTGTGGAGTGGAAGTCGAATTCAACCAATCTAGTCGTGCTATCCACTGCGATCAAAACCTAATGCAAGGGACATTAAGTTATGTTGGAAAGATACAAGAGATCATTCAAGTGGACTCCTCTTCGTTCCAATGTGTTATTTTTAGGTGCAAGTGGTGGGACACCTTTGATCGGAATAATGTAAAGGAATATCGCGATAGTGGACTGATATCTATCAACTCTAGAAAGATGTGGCATGAAGCTAGGGAACCTTATGTTTTCCCAAAACACTACAACCATGTGTTTTTTACCCAGATGCGTTGGATAGGGATTGGTGGTTCGTATTAAGACATGACCCTAGATAAAAACATATTTTTTAGAAAAACAATGTTATCATGCCAATTGAAGAAGATAACCAAGGTGATGACAATGGAGAGTGATATCTACTTGTGTTATTTCATCATTTATACTATTGTTGTATGTTTTTGTTGTCATTATTTCACTAATTATATTGTTTTTTTATTCTTCTTGTTGGCATTTTATAATATAATTGGTAAGATTCATTTTTAGAGATAAATTTCTAATTTAAATTGGTAAGATTTGCTAAAATATTAAATTTAAATTGCTTGAAAATCTCATAACTTCAGTAATAAAATAAAATTGATAAAAAATAGAAAATTTTAAGTTATATTAAATCTAAATTAATTGGGCCGAGAGGGACTCTACAACTCACCATAAGAGAGATGTTTTTACATAATGTTACATTTAAAAATAGTGAAATAATAATTTAAATTAACAAGTTAAAAATAGTAATAATAAAAGAAATTAATGTTGACCATAATTACAATACTTTAATTTACACCTTAATATTATATTAATTTATATAGAGGTATAAAATAACCAAAAGTATAAAAAGGAATTAGATTTTATTATGAGGAAGAAATGTAATGAGTAAAAAAATATAATTTACTTTTTACAATAAGGAAGAAATGCATTTTTTTCATATGACAGGAAATAATATTATTGATATTACATTATGTGTAATTCATTCTATGTTCCATTTACATGTGATATTTAAAACAAAAATATCTTTATAACAAAAAATATTTTACTCATAAGTAATTTCAATGCCATATTAAATAACATAATTTTATAGATACTTTATATTGAGAAAAGTAAGGTAATTTAAATTGAAAAATTTCTTATATTTTCACTTAATAAGAAGGATTGAGAGAATTATTATTCCATTAATAGTTGCTTTCTAATTCAATGTATGAGGGATATTAGTAAAATTTTCAATGTTTAATATGGATTTGATATGTAATATTGTAGAAAACAATAATAATAAAAATAATTAAATGTATACATACTGGAAAAAATTATGGGGGGAGCATATTTTAACATTTTAATGTGGAGAACATGAATTATAAATAAAATATTTCAATGTCAACTACATATATATTATACCAGCTTAGTTCCATCTTAACTTTGGATCTACTAAAGGCCTGGAGGGATCAAATCTCTTTTCACTCTAAAAGATGTTTGCATCTCAAGATCATATTTGATCCCTCTCCACACTTGGTAGATCCAGAGTTAAGATGGATCTAGGTTATAGGTAATAAAAAGTGTGACTTAAGTTTTTTAAATTTAACAATAGATTGGATTTTATAAACCAATATTGAATTAGTTAAAATGTATTTTTGAATAGTTTGTTATTAATAATATTTTATATTAAAAATTGAAGGAGTTACACATTTTCATCTTATTAAGAACTACCTAAATAATTTACTAATTAAGTTAGATTGAATATCAATGAACTATCTAAGCAATATAAAAATATTTATTGTAATTTTACAATCATAGTTTCAACTATACTATGTTGGAAATAATACTGAGAGGGGGGGTGAATCAGTATTATCAAGTCAAATGCTTATTTTCCAAAAACCAAATTGTATACGCTACTTCAGTTAATTCAATGCGCGTATATACGCAACTATTCAGAAGTAAAACCGCGGATACAGAGAAAACTTTTAATTTACTTAAACTTTCAGATGATGATTGTTAATCTGAGATGAAACATCAAATAACAGTAACCAGAGACAGTGAAACAGAGCAGAAAGACAATCACACATAAGAACACCAGATATAAGGTGGAAACCCAATGTGGGTGAAAACCACCTGTTGCAATTCGTCTCTATCTTTCTTTAATTAGAAACTTTTGTTTACAATGTACTGGTGCAGTCCTTTTCCAGTACGCAGGCTGCAACCTGTAGAGAGCTACAACTCTCTCTCGTTTTCCAGCTTCTCCAGGAAGGGAGCTACAACCCCCTTTAGCTCTTGTACTAGCCAAGATACTAGTACGTAGGTGCTGACCTACAGAAG
>APFE030366101.1:0-58681 GCA_000404065.3 Pinus taeda | reverse complement strand
TGGAAAAACACTCTGGAAGCCCTTGGTGGGTTGAGTTACTATTCCTGGAAGCCCAGTGGAAACTGTGGGTTGAGTTACTAGTCCTAGAAGCCTTGGCTGGAACAAACACTCTAGAGCCCTGAAGGGCTTGAGTAGAGACCAATCTAATGATGATTTCGTGATGTCCGATTGTGAGGTGGAATTATTGTCTGATGGGTTGAGGTGGTTGGCCTCTAGAAGCCCTAGATGGTTTTGGATTGAAGTGTTCCCTGAGATCACATATTCATGCTTGGAATATGGCATAGGGGTGAATGGTTGAAGAGAGATTTGGCTCAGCCATTCTATGGTCGAGTGGAACGTGGTAGTCCCATACCAAGTTGGATTTTGCATTATTAATATGAGGTTATTTCTCCTTGTTATCTCATAAGTATTATACTAGTTTATATGTGGATTATATGGCTAGTGTTTACTTGGTATTTTTGTTGTTGTTATGTTGGTTATGAATATGTATTATGATAGTGGCTATGTATGGCTCTCATCATGTTTTTACTTGTAAATTAATGAACAATGTATCTATGACCTAATGGTTGACTGCAACTAAAGTGATAAGGAAACAATTCCTCATAGTGAATCTCACATAAGTATGAAACCCCTATGCTTAGATCTATCATTTACACCTATATATTGCATTGATGCCAAGTGTTTGACAGAATGTCAGTGCCGGTTGGGGATGTCAGGCCTAGTCTTGGAGTTAGTTTTTGGTGTATTAGTCTTGTCATCATGTGTTTAATGGAATCCCGAAGTTACAACAAGTTTTGGGCAGTGGGCGGAATTCTAGGCTTGAAAAGTGTCTTAAATTCCCAGAATCTGGCACAGGTATGCTAGAAATATTCCTTGGACACAGGCTTGCGGGATTGTATAGAGCTCTCTAGGCGCTGGCATACCCATAGCATGGGAGCGTCCAAGGGTTTAATAGCTTAAAAACTCAGTGGGACTCAGGGGCTACTTAGCAGAAAGGTTAGGATGGTTCCTAAAAGTCCTATTGCTGATGTTGAAGGTTTGTATGGTGTGTTTTCATCAGTTCCACTTCCTTAACATGAATTAGGAGGTTGAATCATATCATAGTAGCTTCTTGTCACATGTTTTATAAATGCAAATGCTAATCCTCACTTGTTCTTTGGCAGGGGAGACAGATATGGAGGAAGAGGGTTAAAATGGTCTTGATGGCATGGAGGTCAAGTAGAGGCCTAATCCAAGCTTCAATGATGATTTTTCTCAATTCAGGCTCAAAACAGACCGCTACAGGAGTTCCTACAGGATGTACTAGTTCTCCTATAGGATCCCCTGTTTTACTACAGGATGTTATAGATTTACTATATGAAATCATAATTCATCGAATGACCAAGCAAATAAAATACAAATTGGACGGGACAAATTTTTTTATTGACTAGAATATCTTAGGTCTCCATTCCAAGTGGAATCACTCAAAAAGACCTTTGTTAACCGATGCTAAAAAATAATAGAAAATTACTAGTCTAAAAATCAAAAATTTGAGAACTAGTGAGATAGTAAATCCATCAAATGCCTAACCTAATCAAGTGAAAATGCAATGGGGTAAATTTTGTTATGAGATATAATGTTTTTGTGATATAATACAAGTGGAATTAACTTGATCGAAGCTCGTTAGCATGCTCTAAAAAATAACATAAATTTACTGCTAGTTGCCACAAAGGAGTTCCAGAAATCCAGATTTAGGAATAAGAAGACTAATCCAAGTAGCTCAATGGTTACTATTAGCTTCCAGATATTTTCCAATGATGAAATGATGGTTGTGATCCTGCAAAAGAACTTACATCAACCATTTAACCCAATCCTACAACAAGAAATCATTAATACTAAATGTAGAAATAGAAAGAAATAAAAACAAGAGATGCATGTGGATAAGAAGTGAAAATAAGGAAAGAAAATGATACAAAAGGGCTTTGAGGCTCCTGGGATGGCCAAGCCCAAGGAAAATCAGAGACCTATGGAGGATAATAAGATTTAGAAGCTGAATATGACACCAATCTTCATTATTTTCATCAATGCAATTACATCCCTGGAAGAAAATACAATGGAACTACAGAAATATGAGTTCTCTCTACTAGAACACTAATAAAAACCTCCCTCTAGAGGAAAATTTGACTTGGTACTGATACAAAATGATTAGGAATCATTCCCCATGAATGGAGGAAGCTTTCCCCACCAAAATCCCTTGATTAGTGGATCTGGTTCCCAATACTAGGAATCTGCTTTAAATGGCAAAAAACACATTCCTAGATTTTCTCAATCAATGGAGTTCCACAATTTGTGCCATAATTCCATAATATCTTGTTGATTTATTATTTAATAGTAATCCTCCTATAGTATGGAGCAAGTCCCTAAATTATCTCCTCTTCCAAATTTTCATAATCTGCCAAATATTCTCATAATATTCCACAAAAAAACAAAAAATAAAAATAAAAATAAAAATATTAGGCACAAATATGCAATTATTCATAAAAATTCCTAATGAATATATTAAAGTTAAAAATACATTATCGAATGCAAAAAGAAAGGTTTAATGTATTGAAGGATGGTCATAGGCCTTAATTTATGTTTAATTTACAGGCATGGGCCTTAATTTATGTCTAATTTAAAGGCCCATCATACCCCCTGCTCAAAGTGTTGCTCATCCTCTGAGTAACTTTGTGACCTCATTATGCCTCATTCATGGCCCTGGTGGCCTCTCTCTTGTGCATTAAGAATCTTGGTTGTAAGGTCTACAAAGACAAGCCCAAAAACATATTTGTGCAAAGAAAAATCCTTGTTTCTTAAGACCATTAGTTTGCCTTCCTCCCTTTATTCAAGATGGTTCTTGAATATATTTCAGTTTCGCAAGGCCTTCCACATCCTTATCAACCTTTTGCTACCTTGTTCCACCATTTGGAAACCTCTAAAACCTTCAAAATGTCTTTAGATGAGAACTAGGAAATCATGTATTAATTCATGTCAAAACTACAGGAAATCCTATTAAAACTATAGGAAACCTTTTTGAGCATAAACGATAGTTTGAGCCTAGGACAAGCCCTCAACTTGACTCCCATGCCTTCCTTTCATTTCTATAACATCTTTTAGGCCTTGGAAAAAAGCTAGAAAGATATTAGAGGGCTCTTGGAAAGTTTATTTTCATCACTGCAGTTTGAGTTCTGTTTTGATGGTGGATGCCTCATTTCCTTTTGTTGCCTTTTTATTCTCTCTTATGGCCTAGATGGTTGCCTAATGGCCTTGGAGTTCTCTGTTTTGATTAGGTCCCTATTAGGCACTATTATTTTGAGTTTTAGCACAATTTTTTCTTTCTTCCTTCTTGTAGCATTATGTTGCCTTCTTGTAGTAGTCATTTCTTCTTCCTTCAGAGTCTTGTAGGTTTTAACCCCGTACAGAAATTACCTGCATACGAATTCTAAATCACAGAAAAATAAAAATGTGAGAGCATAACACATAAAACACGTATACACAGATATTTTCCACTGGATCCCAAAACCGGACTACCAGCTTGATTTTTCATTATGTTCCTTTTCAATGTTACAATACATATTTATACATGCTGAAGCATCCAATACCATGGACCAAAAACCATCGCGTCCAAAACCATGGACCGTAAACCATAGGTAGGTTCGCCCAACCTAATATAGGGTCCAAAAAAAAAAATCCTGGGGCGCTGCCCCGGACCCCGTAAAGGGGGGCTACCGGCCCCCCTCTAACCCCCCAGTTCACTACGTAGGTTAGTCGTGGAAAGAATATAACACAACCCAACAAGTCTTCTAATTGTATGGGAGTTATCAGAAATGATGTGGGTTTGTGAAAAGGGAGAGGATGCTCTGTTTTATTTTTCAAGAAATTTTCAAGGTGAGAGAGGGTTTATTCTTGAAATTATGAAATGGGATGGATGAACGATGGATAGATAGTGAATATGAAGTGGATGGATGGTTTGGAGTGTTGTGGTGACTTGGCCTTTGCAAAAATTTCTTCTTTTAACTGTTATCCTCATTCCTAATTTGACTTTTCAACATTACATGAGCGAAGGAGTGAGCTGCAATTAACTAGTTGAAGGCGGCTAAGACTGCTGACCCATTTTTAGCTTATAAAACCTCATCTCTCATGCATTGACAGCAAATTTCTATCTATAATATGCTCAAGAGAAGAGGTCAAGAATATTGCATACCTGTACCTACCTGATGATTGTTGGAGAGACATGCATGTTGCTGCTACGTTGATGTTGTTGTGCTTCTCATGACTCAGGTACATCTTCTTGACTACCTTTTTCTTTTTTGTTGATGAGTTGTCTTCATGTTGATGTGCAGGTGATGGCTTCCTCTATTACTGCTAAGCTCTAGAGGAGTTTCATTGTGCCTATAGTTATGCTTCTCCTTTTTCGATCATGGTGCTGAAGGTTAGACTTGGAGCCTGTTGTTACTTCCAAATAGGTTGTTGTAACTGCCCCCTTTTTTTAATGTTTCTGTCCTTTCTCTGTTGGAGGGTAAATCGGTATTGGAATGAGTGGAAAGTGTGGCCATAGAGTGACATGGTCATGATGGGTGTTGGCTGAGATGTGGCAAAGTCAATGTCCTTTTTTCCTATCCCAAAATAGGTCTGCATCATAATTTTTCCATCGAACTACCTTTCCTGTAGATTTTCAGAACTTCATGTAGTACTACAGGAAACTCCTGTAGTAATTCAGGATAGCCTCTTGTAGCAGACTTGTTTTGTCCATATATCCCAAACGGTATAATGGATTGACCTGAAACTTTATGAGCATGTTTTCATCATCATTGTGCACCTCCCCATTAATAATAATAATAATGGATGCACGTATATCAAGGAAAAAAAAAAGAAGTAAAATTGGCAGGTGATGGAGGCCGATTTCTTGGAAACTGTGCATTGAAATTTGTTGAAATTGCTTGGGCATGTCATCATCATCCCTATGCATCTCCCCATGAAACAACTTTTCAAATGGATGCATGTTTTTCAAGTTATGGAGAAAATAAATTTATGCTCTATGTATTTTTTTTTCCTGTAGTAAAACAGAGCCTTCCTGTAGTTTTTTAGGACAACAAGCAAACTGAATGGGAAAAGCTTCAAAATGATGGGTGGATGGTGGAAATAGATGAGGGTGATGGATTGGCATGGCCTTGGCCTTGTTGGATCATTTGAGCAAAGGAGGAGAAAGTCAAAAATTGACTTCTTTTGACTAGGTTTGACCTATTTTTTCTTTCTTTGGTGGCAACTTGTTTTTGTTCCTTGTAGATGTTGGAGAGCACCTACATTCATCAAAGAGATACATGTAGCAATTTTTTTATTTTTTTTTATTTTCTTCTTTTCTTCTAGGCCTAATAGCTGCCTCAAGGATATTTTCAACTAGTAGGTCTGCCTAGATGCCTCAAAGGAGGTTTTCAACTAGTAGGTCTGCTTAGGCGCCTCAAAGGAGGTTTTCACCTAGGATCTTTTCTTCTTTCTTTTTTTTCTTTTTTTCCTTTTTTCCAACCCATTGACCGCCTCACGGAGGTTTTCAATCAATGAGCCAATCTGAAGCACCTCCAAGGAGGTTTTCACCTGAGATTTTTATTTTTTACTCTTATTTTTCACTTTCAAGTATAAGAATACTTCCAATGGAGCCATGTGCACATCAAGATGACAGAAAAACTGTTGTGTAGGCTTGAAATGTATGCTTTGGCATGTACCTAAATTTGAGTGATCAAATGATTTGACTTTGATGATATCAAGCACAGTTGAAGAAGAGGGTGTTGTTGTAATTTAGTGATTGTCTAGAACCAAGCCTCAATATAACTTGCATGGCCTTGGTTTGATTGCTTATCTGGATCATGCTTCATGTCTTCTTCTACCGTGACCTTTTGATTGCTTATCTGGATCATTCTTCATGTCTTCTTCTACCGTGACCTTCAAATCTTCCTCTTTTTGTTGATTTCTCTCTTGAACACGTGGAGGATTTGATGGTAACCATGAGGATTTGATGGTAATTTTGATGTTTGTTCTTCAGCAATTGCATCTCATGGTTCTGTGGTCTTCTCATTTGAACCTTCTTCTTCTAGATGTGGTCCTCCAATGATATCAAGATAATATCTTTTTTGAAATACTCTTCCTGAGCTATGGTGAATACCATTGATCTCAAGAGGAGATGTTTGGAAGTGTTGTACCTCAACATTGTAAGTGGGCTGAGCTACTTCAATGTGTGGGTTTGGAAATAGTGGTACAGGTAGTTGAGTAGGAGTGGATATTTGAGATGGATGTGGTTAGGGTTGTGGTTGTGGTGTAGATGAATGGTAGGGATAACATGGAGTTGGGTATAGAGGATATTGAAGAAAATACTAAGGGTATTGTGGATGGCTCCCATAAGTTCCTTGCCAACCTTTTTGCCAAGATTGGTTTTGGGCTTGAGATGGCCAACGTTGCCAAGGAAAGGGTGTGCTCCAATTACTTTGAGGTGGATATGCATAACCTTGAAGTTGTGAATTAGGCTCTTGCATCATACTAGATTAACTAGGCTCCCATGGTCCTCTTGAAGCTACATAACATATCTACATTAGCAATTGACTTGCTCCATTGTCCTCTTGGTGAACTTCCTTCAACCTTGGTAATGAAGAGCAACATTTAACATCATGTGATTCTGCATGGACCACACGAATATCAACATCTTCTTTTTTCTCATTTTGTATTCTTAACATTTCTACTTGTTCACTTAGATTACTAAGATTTTTTGTTTTAAAGTTATCAAGCAAATTTCCAAGCTTAGCTTGACTTACCAATCTTGATGTTGATTTACCTACTCTTGCCCTTCCTCTTGATATGTGTTTGCATGTTTCACAAATTTCTTCAAATGATAATTGGTATACATCACCTCTACTCATGAGATCAAGGAGACTAATCCATTCATACCTAATTGTTCTAAGTAAGAGGGATTTTAGTGTGTCAGATCCTAAATGATGTAGTTTTGCCCTCTTAACATTATATATGAACCTTTCTATTAGATCCTCTAGACTCTAATCTTCTTTTTGATTCATTCTAAAGATTGTTTATTTAAGATCATGATCTTTATATTTTTCTAAAAATATTGAATTAGTCCCTAAACTCATGAACCATTTAAGAGCTCTATCCTTCAATGTTGCCGAAAACAATCTCAATTTTTGAGTTTTTAGTAAGTAACCATCAGATCTACAAACAATTTAAAATTCAAAGAGAAAGATTTTCAGATCCGCTGACCATAGACCATTAAATTTTGGAAGAAAAGATGGAGGCATGTTCTTCATGTGCACATTGATATCAGTATCTTGAATGGGGAATCTGAGAGGATCTTCCTCATTGTTATCTTCTCCATCCATTTCCTCTACATTCTTTGTTATCTCTTCTTCTTCTTCTACCTACAAAAGTGGATGGTGATATGGCTCTTACTGCACCATGTGATCAAATGGGGGGGGGTGTGTTGGTGTTGGAGAATTTTTTTGTTTTTGTTTTTATGATTGAATGAAAACTATAATGCAATGCAATTTTCTACTTTTGAGATTAAATATGCCTAGTGCAAATAATTTTTTTTTTTTTGAAAAAAGTAAAAAGAAATGAATCAACTAAGGAGGAAAACAACGCATACTTTAACACCTCCCCGACAACAGTGCCAAAAAATGATGAGCCTCGGTATTGCAACAAGAATGTTGCAACTCCCAAGGCTATCAACTTTAATTATCAACCTAGGGTTCATACAAACTTAAGAGGTATTGGCACTGTATGTGTAGTATCCATTGTGTCCTTCATTTACTGTCATGATGTAATGGACTGCATGTACTGAAACCAAATCCTAAACTAATTGCAAAAAATGAAATGCTCGAAATGGAAACCTTAACCTATTGCAAGAAATAAAGTACAAGGAAAGAAACATATTCTAATTGCATAAAGATCATGAACTAAATGTAAAAGAAACCTAACTTAACCCTATTTATCACATGTGATGATTTAAAACTTAACTGAGCATGGAGCCTAATCTAGGGAGTATTAACTGTTATGTGCATGTGTGAATCTAAAAAAACTCATTTTTTAATATTTTTGTTTTATAAATGCAAATGTTAATCCTCACTTGTTTTTTGGCAGGGCAGACAAGTATGGAGGAAGAGGGTTAAAATGGTCTTGATGGCATGGAGGTCAAGTAGAGGCTTAATCCCAGCTTCAATTTTGATTGTTCTTAAATCGGGCTCAAAACAGGCCACTACAGGATTTCCGACAGGATGTACTAGTTCTTCTACGGGATCCCCTGATATACTACAGGATGTTATAGATTTACTATACAAAATTATAATTCATCGAATGACCAAGAAAATAAAATCCAAATTAGATGGGACAAATTTATTTATTGACTATGATGTCTTAGGTCTCCATTCCAAGTGGAATCACTCAAAAAGACCTCTGTTAACCCATTCTAAAAAATAGCAGAAAATTACTAGTCTAAAAATTAGAAATTTGAGAAAAAGTGAGCTAGTAAATCCATCAAATTCCTAACCTAATCAAGTGCAAATGCAATGGGGTAAATTTTGTTATGAAATAGAATGCTTTTGTGATCTAATACAAGTGGAATCAACTTGATTGAAGCTCGTTAGAATGCTCTAAAAAATAACAAAAATTTACTGCTAGTTGCCACAAAGGAGTTCCAGAAATCCAGATTTGGGAATAAGAAGACTAATCCAAGTAGCCCAATGGTTACTATGACCTTCCAAATATTTTCCAAGGATGAAATGATGCTTGTGATCCTACAAAATAACTTACATCAACCATTTAACCCAATCCTACAATAAGAAATCATTAATACTAAATGTAGAAATAGAAAGAAATAAAAACAAGAGATGCATGTGAATAAGAAGTGAAAAGAAGGAACGAAAATGATACAAAAGGGCTCTGAGGCTCCTAGGATGGCCAAGCCCAAGGAAACTCAGAGACATATGGAGGAGAACAAGATTTAGAAGCTGAACATGACACCAATCTTCATTATTTTCATCAATACAATTACATCCCTGCAAGAAAATACAATGGAACTACAGAATTACGAGTTCTCTCCACTAGAACACTATCGAAAATCTCCCTCTAGATGCAAATTCGACTTGGTACTTATACAAAATTATTAGAAATCATTCCCCATGAATGGAGGAAGCTTTCCCCACCAAAATCCCTTGATTACTAGATCTGGTTCCCAATATTGGGAATCTGCATTAAATGGCAAGGAACACATTCCTAGATTTTCTCAATCATTGGAGTTCTGCAGTGTTGATTTATTATTTAATAGTGATCCTCCTGTAGTAGGGAGCAAGTCCCTAAATTTTCTCCTCCTCCAAATCTTCAGAATCTGCCCAATATTCTCATAATATTCCACAAAAATAAATAATATTAGGCACAAATATGAAATAATTCATGAACCTTCCTAATGAATATATTAAAGTTAAAAATACATTATCTAATGCACAAAAAGAGATTTAATGTGTTGAAGGATGGTCATAGGCATTAATTTATGTTTAATTTAGAGGCATGGGCCTTAATTTATATCTAATTTAGAGGCCCATCAATTGTGCAGATGTGATTATTATGCATGAATTATAAATGTTATCAGCTTATGATGTGGACATATTATCTAGTGACTATTATGATTATCATGACCTTATTTGTGGTTGAGTTGATATGTTGTGAAGTTATATCGTGCTAATATATATTGATTGTGCAAACAATATTGCCTCCCCTGAGATACATTAAGGTATTAAATTGCTTATGTCGTTTGCTTTGTGCTTGACTGTTTGATTGTGACGTCTATTTGGTGTTTGAGTGTTTGGTGTCTAATATGTTGTCTAGTTGATTTATTTAACATGGTATGTTTGCAAGTTGTTTTAATGTTTGATGAATTACATAATATGAGTATGTGTTCCAATGATCTTGTTTTAATATGATTGTACTAATACATATGTGTTGAGACAATTGATATGTACTTGAGTGTAGTAGGTGATAGTTGTGGCATTATGTCTAATGACTATGAGTTGACTATGGATTATGACATGATTGTTAGTCTTGGCAAAGGTTGATTTCAAATAGATATATATGATTGTCTTGATATTTGGAACATGTGGTTGACATGTGTAAAGAGTTGCAAGAAACATGCTTGGTATTAGTGTGACAAGGTAACAATTGATGTGTTTATATAACTAATAGTGGGGTGATGCGAGGAGCAGACTCTGCCCTCCATTACTGTTATCATTCAAAATTTTCAACTTCAATGTTCGCAACTTCTTGGTTTATCGAGAAAAATTGTTGATGAAGGAATCGAGGATGGCGAAGAGGATGCAGACAAGGTTGGCGTGACCACGACCTGACATGGCGTAGACCATCTGCTTGTACACCTAGGGCCTAGGCGTAGACACGGACCATATTCCATCACAATTTTGGTCGTAACTTGCATGGGAAACCCATTACTCTCCGCCTCCAGCTTACCCTCGGTGACTTGAGCTAGTGAATGCAGTTTTACGATTTTGCGTTTGTAGGGTTTGGTTCAACCTGTGTCGATTACTCCGGTTCATGACGGCAGCTGGCGTAAACCCCTGAGCAACATGGAGGACAACCTAATAGACTATTCGGAGGACCCACTCGAGGGAATCTCCATCTTTGGCAGACCATCTAACAACCATGTGCACTTTCCGTTCAACAATGAGCTCTCTGAGGTAATTGCCCCACTTCCGTCGCTTTCGGGACAACCCAGCTCTGTGATCGACCTTCCAGAGTTACGTGTGACTTGGTCATCTCTCTCCATGCCTTCCCTAATGTCGTCCTCCCAGCTCACTGACCCCAGCCCCTCCGCATCTGTACAAGCGGCTGAATCCTCTGACCTATCCTCCCTCCACTCCCCTGTGGCTATTCACTACCATCCTCATTCCCCGCTCAGCAAAGCCCTCCCTTCACATTCCTTCCCTCCCCTGGAGCTGGGCCAGTCGTCTGGAAGCTACACCGTCATTCCCCCCCACCCTCCCAGACGCCTACCTGCCTGGATCTGAACAGCTGCCTCCAAACCCTAACCCTAACCCACCAAACACTCGCCCTGAAGATCACCCTGAACAAGCGGAGGTTGCAGACTTGTCCCGGGGAAAGAAGAAAAAGTGTGTTAAGCCTAAGACACGTGACGTATTCATTGATTGGGAAGAGGATTTCCAGTGGCAGGGTACCATGGATATGGCAGAGACAGTCCTGGTAGGCAGAGTCAGAGGAAGGACCTACTCCACATCTAGACTAAAACAATGGGTAGATGAAATATGGGGCCATCATTTGGCAGACCTACCTATTGTCCAAACTTTTGTTCGTGGCTGGTTTGCTCTTAGATTTGTGTGAGCTAACCACACAAACTGGGTTCTATCATCCTACTGGCACATCAAACAAGCCCCGGTCATGCTAAGGAGATGGAGCTCACTTTTTGACCTTGACAGAGAACAACTCGAGGCAGGGCCAATCTGGGTTAGGCTACCTGACCTACCCTTGCACTTCTAGACCAAGGAAATCCTTAGAAGAATTGGCAATACCCTGGGAACTTACCTGGATTATGACAGATCCTATCTTTCCATGGGAGTCATGGCCTATGCGAGACTGTTGGTGCACCTAGATATCAGAGGAGGCTTGCATGAAAAAGTTACCCTTCGCTGGAGAAATTACGATTGGACACAGATTCTAGACTATGAGGGGGTTCCCTTCCATTGCAGACGATGTCATAAAGTTGGACACCTCTACAAGGACTGCCCTCTCCTCGCAAAAATAGAATCGAGGTCTAGAGGGAAACCCACATCTGTTGAGGGAGCACAGAACAATCGGATGAAGCCGAAATGATCAACTCTGAGCTGGATGGACCCAGGCCTAACCCGGAGTCATCGAAGAAGGGCGAGACTGCACCCCTAGCCACCTTCACCTCCTCTGACTAGGTCCAAGGCGGTTGTTGGAGGAGCACTTTCTTTAGGTATGTCTTGTCCTACCTTCCTCTCTGCATCCATTAATTTTTCATCTGGTCCTCTACATCCTGGGCCAAACCCTGACTCTGTCCATTGCTCAAACCACTGGATCAGCCCCCTCAATTCACAGTTGGATATCCCTCCCCTTATCGAGCCTCCATCCAATCCCTTAACTCATGAGATCCCCATCCTTGGGACTTCCCCTGAACCTCATTACTACCAACTCCGCTCTCACACCTAAGCATCTATGTTGGATGCCATCGGCCTTTGCATTTCTCCTTTCTCCTCTGCCCTAAAGCCCACTCGAGGTAGACCTTCCTCTCTGTCCAAAGCAAAACAAAAGGCAGGTTTGGAGGTAGTTTCTGGGAAACAACTTTCTCTAGATAGGGTCCTTAGAGCTCAGAGCCCTCCTCCGGTGTTCCCCCCATGAAGGCTATTTCCTTCAATTACAGAGGGATAGCTAGTCCCGGCAAAAAAATAGCACTGAGGAGACTCCTTTGAAAGGAGCCAGGTGATATAGTTCTTCTTTAGGAAACCTTAGGTGCAACTGCTATCGTAACACCTCTTCTGGAATCCATGCTCCTAGGTTGGAAATTCCATGCCTTAGATGTTATTGGACGATCAGGAGGCACAGCCTTAGGTTACAACCCTTGCTCTATCAAACTGTTGGGAGCCTAGGGAGGCATAGGGTTCTTAGGGGCTGACATATACTCGTCGGAGATAGGAGTGAAGATTAGAATGTTGAACATTTATGGACCCTGCCACCATAGAGAGAACTTATAGGAAAGGATATTGGGAACCAACATTTTTCAGGCAAATAATCTTATCATTGGGGGAGATCTAAATTTTTCCCTAGGATTCTCAGAATCCTGGGGTCTTCAGGTACAGGCCAACCCCCTAGCGGGATATTTTGAGCAACTCCTTGACTCTCATCAGCTCATTAATATCCATTTGGAAAAACTAACCCCCACTTGGAGCAACAAAAGAATTGGGAGGCCAGCCTTGTGAGGAAACTAGACCAATTCCTCATCAAGGAACATATTTTGGAGCAAGGGTACACTTATCGCCAATGGGTGGGATACGATGGAATCTGAGACCATTTGCCTATTCATCTTGAAATCTGTGGCATCATCAACAACCTTAGAGCTCCCTTCAAATTCAACTTCTCATGGTTGAATGAGATCTCTTACACTAGTCTTGTGACAGACTTTTGGAAGATCCACCCACCGAACAGAAACGGACACATCAGTGAGGGATTTGTGGCCTGAAGGAACTAAAGAAGATTTCCAAGATTTAGGCTCACAATAAGAGATGTGATGACGAACATCGAGTGAATGAAATTGAAAAGGAGATATCCAACCTTGAGGAAAATAGTAGAGGCACCTTCCCTTCGCCCGAGCTCAGGGACAAGCTTGTGGATCTAACAACTTTAAGAGGGAAAATTCTCAAGGATAAAGAGGAAACATGGCAACTGAGAAGTCAGGCTATTTGGCTGAGAGAAGGGGATGACAATACAAAGTTTTACCATAAATTTACAAATGGAAGAAGGGCTATTAATACCATCTAGAATCTAACAAATGAGGAAGGAGCAGTGGTTGACACTTTCCCTCGTCTAGCCTCTTTGGCCACCTCACACTTTAAGCAGGTCTACTAGAACCCTCCTAATTCTACCCTTGCTGAGGTCATTAGAGTAGCGCAATTGTTCCCTCGTTTCACTGATATGGAGGAAGACGAGCATCTTAATAGTGAATTTACTATGGGAGAGCTTGAGGCCACTCTAAAATGGTTCAAAAGGGATAAAAGACCTAGTCCAAATGGATGGTTAGTCGAATTCTACCCAGATTTCTTTGAGGTTCTAGGGAATGACCTACTCAAGGTCATAGAGGAGTGCAGGAAATCCGGGTGCATGCACAAGGCCATAAACACCACCTTCATAGCACTCATTCCCAAGTCTGACAACCCCTCATCCTATAATGACTTCCATCCCATCTCCCTTTGTAATTGCCTTTATAAAATCATTTCCAAAATCATAGCTAATTAAATCCGCTCCATCCTATCTGCCCACATCTCCCCTGAACAATTTGCTTTCCTAAAAGATAGACAGATTCACGAAGCTATCGGATTAGCTTAGGAGGTGATGCACTCCATACAATCCAAAAAGATCAAAGGCATGATCCTCAAAGTTGATCTCTCCAAAGCTTTCGATAGGGTAAGTTGGTTATACCTCAAAATGCTCCTTACCCATCTAGGCTTTTATGTTAGATTTATTAAATGGATCATGTGTTGCATCACCAATGTATCCTTCAGTGTACTGGTCAATGGGGCAGCCTCACCCTTCTTTGGTTCTAAAAGGGGCCTCAGACAAGGATGCCCCCTCTCACCTCTACTTTTTCTCTTTGTCATGGAAGGCCTTAGCAGATTGATCAAGGACATGCATCATAGAGGTAGACTCTTTAGAATCATATTAATGGAGGATTGTACTATAACTCACCTCCTCTTTGTGGATGATGTTCTTATGTTTCTAAATGGGGGAATTGGTGACCTCACTACCATCCAGAACACTATCAACCTCTTCAAAATGGCTACAGGCATGGCCATCAACAACTCTAAATCCTCTATAACAGTCTTTGAATGCTCCCCCCATGAAATAAACTTTGTATTAAAAAAATTTCCTTTCACATTGAATCAGATAGACGGGAGCCTTAGATATTTTGGATACAGATTGAAACTGCATGGATACAAGATTGTAGACTAGATATGGTTAATTACCAAGATGGAGAAAAGACTCCATATTTGGTACCACAAATATCTCTCTAGAGTCGGCCGGCTAGTGCTCATCAAAGTAGTTCTTGAGGCCACCCTGATCTACTGGATGTCTCTTGCATGGATACCTAGAGGCATCCTCAATCGAATGCAGAACCTCTGTAGCAGATTCCTTTGGAAAGGCAATCAACCTGGGAGAATATTTGCTTGGGCTAGATGGGACCTCCTATATATACCCAAGAAATGGGGAGGATGGGGCATAAAAAAATTGGAGGACTTTTCCACTACACTGGTGGCCAAGCTAGGGTGACATCTACTTAACTCCACCAGTCTCTGGACCAAAATTGTCACAGCAAAATATATCGCCCCACTCAAGCCTTTGGAGTGGATGAGACTACCTAGCTGGAACAAATCAGGGATCTCTAATCTCTGCAAAGTGATTTTGAATGCACTACCCCTTATACGGGATGTCCTAACTTGGAGAATATCCGATGGGGCTTTTGTCCAAATTGGCTGAGACCCATGGATAGGATGTGGCAATGCACATCAGCTTCCCCTGGACTTACTCCAGATCCTCACTGAGAAAGGAATCATGCATATAAATCATGCAGCAGACCTAGAGTAATCGTCCTTCCTCCATTAAGCATGGAAGACAGCCCGCAGCTTGCTCCTCCCCCGTCAATGGCACACCTACACTTCTGCCCTACAGGAATCCCACATTAGGCTCAGAGAAGGGGAGGATGAGGTCATATGGGTCGTTGCTAAGAGTGGTCGGTACTCCCCAAAAGAAGCATACCTACTATTGGAAAATAACCACAAGCCTCAGCACATTGAAACATGGTGGAAAGACATGTAGAAACTGAAAGCAACTCCCCATACTAGACTACTCCTATGGTCTATACTAAAAAACAAGGTGTTGACTGGTGAAAATTTGATTAAAAGAGAGCAATATGGCCCATATTGGTGTTGTTTTTGCAAGAACAATTCCGAATACCTAGATCATTTATTTTTGTCTTGTTCAGTCACTATCAACCTTTGGACCTTCACTCTTACCCACCTTCACCTGCCTATTATCTAGGGGGGACAAACTACCAAGGAAGATGGGAAAATTGGTGAACATCTACTACATCACCCGAGATCAAAAGCCTCCCCCTTCTCATCTGTTGGGAAATCTGGATAGCCAGAAATCACTACATCTTCTGTGACACCACCCTTCATTGGACTTCCATCTAAGCCAGAATTATAGCTGACTACAACTCTCTCCCCGAGGACTTGGCCGCCACACCTCCCAGGAATACCATTCTTGAATCCATAGATCACTCAAAGCCTTGGGCATTCTTTGATGGCTCCACACAAGATACAGGATGTGGTGGCACGGCTATACTTCACATTTTAGAAAACCATTATTATCATATTCAAATGGGACTTGGGAATGGCACCAATAACTTTGCTGAACTCTCCACGGCATACTACCTCATCAAATTTTCTATAGGAAAAGATTGTCATAATCTGCAAATCTTTGGTGATTCCAAAATTGTTTGTGACTGGATAAACAAAACCACAACCTGTCATACATTCACATTGGGACATATATTGGATGAACATAGATGCATCACACATTTTGACACTTTTGTTTGTCATCACATCTACAGGGAACGAAACACCATCGCTAACCAACTCTCCAAAACGGCAACGATCAGGCCACGCAACATCAGGTTGATACAGGAGCAGCAGGGACTGAACATTTCCAGTACTACCACCGGCCATATATGGACCATGCAGAACAGGCTCAATAGGAGCCTGAACTTATGAAAACCAAGTCTCTCTTATTTTTTCTATTTTGAACTATGTATATACATAACAGTACATGTTTTTAAGAATACTCTTTGCATAGAGTATGTTTAATTTTGATGTCAATTATGCAGTACTATTTAAAAGATTGTCTCCCTCCATGGAGAACTTATCTTGGGATCTCAAAATTTTGAACTGGCACACAACCACTTCTTATCCATATGCTCTTTACATCTACAACATGTAATTTTCCTATTAATGAAAATTACAATTTTTCCAAGGGGAAAAAAACAGTGGGGTGATGTGACAGTACATAATAAGCCTCAATTAATTCCTTTGGCTATGTTTGGAAACCCTAATTCCAAATGAATGAGTGCTTTGCATACAAGAAATATTCTTAACCTTGATTTTGTCTCACATTATGTGGATATGTGCTATAGTCATGAACATGTATTTGAAAGGTATATCAGCTAGTTTCCAGTTAAGGATGGATATGTCAAGGGAATTGGAGTCCCTTGAGAGATGACGTGGATATGTCCAATTGCAAGCAATGTTCTTAGCACAAGGTAAGGTAACTAGTATGTTGATATGTTTATTTATGCAATGACAGTTATGCGTCCATAGAAATATGATGCAGGGGATTGCATGGCAAAGAGTCTGCCATGAAATCTTGAAGAAGGTTTAGGTTGAGATTTCCTTTGGAAGCATTGTGAATCATAGGGATTAAGTCATGGTGTTTGTTGTTAGTATTGTGCTTTTTGTCTTTTGTGATTTTCTTGCACTTGATTTGCAGTTTTGTTATGTCTAATGCATGATCATGCCACTTTATTTGCAGTGTCGTATTTTTATCGGTTTTCATCGTTTTCTCTTGTTTTATTCTTGGTCTTGCCTTTTATGTTTTTAGGTTCTTGGGAGTTGGTTAGGAAAGAGGAAAGTTAATGGAGCTCGGGGAGAGTTGTGTGGTACCTGACAGGTAAGATAAGACCTGGATGAAGCTTGGTGCTTGTATAAGGGCAGTTGAAAGCAAGAGTATGACAACTAGTAGGATTGGTTGGGTACATTGGTGTAAATGGACAATGGCAGGATAGTCATGGGAACAGTAATCAAGAAAGGTAAGTTGAATGGATTTGAGGTGTCATATGCCTTAGTTGTGTTGGGAATTGTTGTTCTTGATGTTACGCATGTGTTACACGCATAAAGGGAGTTCTCTTAACCTTGACCTTATGATATCTAGTAATTATGTTGTGATCATGATTATGTTGATGTCTATATATGTATACATGTATGTATGTATGTCATGTCTGATAGGGTCATCATGAATCATGATTGTTTTATGCTAATGTTTATATGTACATATGTATGTATGTATGTCGTTGTCTCGCTGAATCATCATTGTCTTATGTTGATGTTTACATGTATATATGTGTATGTATGCATTTCATTGTTTAACAAGATCATGATTGTTTTATGCTAATGTTTATGTATATGTATGTATGTATCCATGTATCTATTCTATTGTCCGACAGGGTTGTCAGGAATAGTTCTTGTGGAGGAATGATTGCTTATGCAGGTGAATGGCATGACGAGGTTCCTGGTGTTATGGAAATCAAGTGGGAAGAGTAGTCATGATGAATATATGAGGTTAGTATCACGTGGATATGAATTGATATCATATGCTTGTATTATGTATATGTTTATGTTATGACAAGTAACATAGAAGGATACATCAGCGAAATGAAAACAATGGGCTTTGCGACATTCTTAGATAAGCATGGATGGCAGAGAGACACTCGAAGCAAGGTTTCTTAGTTGAGACAGTGTGGTTTTGGATGTGTTACTATAATTGTGCATATGTTGTATATGCTGAACATGTTTCATCCATGATGTTGTGTGTATTCAGTGTTGTGCATATATAGTGTGTGTACATCTTTATACAATGTTATGTACAGGGTAGTACAGATAGTGTTATGTGAATGTTGCATATGCAGTGTTGGGTATAGATGGTGCTATGTACACATTGGATATTTGGTGTTGTGTACATATTGTATTGTGTGCATGATGGATATGTGGTGTTGTGTGCATGTTGGATATGCAGTGTTGTCTACATAGGGTGTTATGTACATGTTGTATATGCAGTGCTATGTACATATTGTGTTGTGTGCATGATTGTACAAGTGGTGTTGTGAGCATGTGGTGTCGTGTACATGTTGTGCATGTGGTGTTGTGTACATATCATGCATGTGATGTTGTGTACATGTGGTGTCGTGTACATGTCGTGCATGTGGTACTATGTACATGTGGTATTGTGTGCACGTTTTACAGGTGGTACAATGTACATGTGGCATTGTGTACACGCTATGCTGGTGGTTCCATGTACATGTGATGTTGTGCACATGTTGTGCAGGTGATGCTTTGTACAGATGGTAATGTGTACATGTTGTACATGTGGTATTGTGTATGTGTCGTACATGTTGTGTTGCGGGTGTGTGGTACTATGTATGTGCATTGGGTAGTCATGGTATTGTGACATGTGTATTTGTTATGTTGTACTTTGTATACGTATATGTATTGTGTGGTTTTGTACATCGGGTATAGATGTATAGTGTTGTGCGTTACACTGGGTGTAGGTGTATGTGTTGCGTGTTAGGTGTAGATGCATGTATTGCATGGTGTTGTATGTTGTGTGTGGTTGTATGTGTGTGAAACACACTATGTCTATGTGCAAATGGTTGAGGAGAAGGCACTAGGTGTTTGTCGGGTGTGGCAATCGATCTGGTGTGCGTACAAAATAAGGACAAGGGTAGAAGCTAAGGATCGACTAAAGGATAAGTATCAGTATTTTATTTCAATTTAATTACACATGTTATTTATGATTCCGGTCTATGATGATTAAATGTGATCTATGATTCTGGTTTAGGATGGTTATGCATGAGTTATGATTTTGATCTATGATGGTTATGTTTTGAGCTAACTTGATGTGATATTTTTATACATGATGATTTGGTCAAAGATTCTAGTTTGACTTGTTGTGACAAGAAATAAATAAGATTGGAAGTGTACCTTATTAACGAGCTACCAATGAGGTATGATGGGAATTTATTTCAATTTATTTTAGATATAATGGAAATTATTTGCTTTGTATAGGAATGCATGAACATGCCCAATTGGGTGGTTGAAACTGACGACAAGCATTAACAACAACAATAAAAGGAATTATAATATGCAGCAATATGTTGGTACAACACTTCAGGAGCAGGGTTATTGTGGGGCACTGGTACCTAATAGTGTCCATTGATTTCCATGATCATGACATGACCGGTATGATGGTTTTAAGGCATGTATATGCCTTGGTTTTTTTGTATCTTTCGATGCGAGGAAGCCTTGCCAAGGGATGGACTGCCCGGGATGGGGGTGTCAGCGGAACTTGGAAGGTGTGTGACTACACAGAAAGGGGTGACCGGATTGCCCAAGGGACTGTGTAGCAAAGAAGGGAAGGTCGAGTATATGTTTATTTTCATCATTAGCATTGCCAGATGGAATCAGATGCGCGTTAGGAGAGTGCCCTAGAATAATGATTCGGTAACTGTTCCCTGAGAGGACAAGTGGCGTAGGATTATAGCATTGGATATTGGATGCAGATTTAGCTTTGCAGTGGATTATGTACTTCCTGGAAAGGAGGTGAATCCTGGTACTACTTTTGAGGGTGGTGGTGTGAACCTCCGGATTCCCTTGTTGTGGATGCAAGCATCATATCCTTTTATTTGTTGGTTGAGAAAACATGAATATGTGTACATGTGTGTATTATTGTAAATATTGTATTGAGCTAGATTTATAAAGCTCCATAGACAGTATGGTAATTTGTTGGTCGAAGAAAATGTGTATGTGGGTATATGTGGTTATTATTGTAAATATTGTAATGAGTTGTGTTGTAAAGCTCTAGTAAATGATATGATTGTCATGTTTCAGCAATGGTCATTGTAAATACTGCAATGAGCTATGTTATAAAGCTCCATGGGAAATATTTTTTGTTTTCCAGTGATCTTGTTGGTTATAGGTTTCAATGAACACTGAGGACGGTGTTCCCCCAAGGGGGAGGGTTTTGTAACAACCTTGGTTAAAATCCATGTAAAAATATATAAGGCCATGGTCATGGGACACGTATTCCAAGTTTAATGGTGGGAAAAACATCCTAGTGGGTGTCAATTTGGTTTTTTATGGCTAATGAAATTGGCGAAGGCTTTGGAAAGGCATGAGACATTTATTGGTATTTTATTTATAAAAATAATGGAAATTAGGATAAAAGGAAGGTGAAAGGTCACAGGTTGCATGTGAGGAGGAAAATGAAGAAAATAGAAGCCTCATTAATAAAAAGACTTCTAAGGATCAATGGGCAGGCATGGTCAGCATAAGCTTGGTCAATACAGTTTTGGAGCTCTCTCTCTATTCTCTCTCTTTCTCATACTCTTGGATACTTAGAGTTTTCTTGGAGAATTCTTGGAGAGTGTGGCATACTTGAATTTTTGGAGAAAGAAGGAAAAGGAAGAGCATAAAAGTGGGAGAAGACATCAGGATCAGCATCGACAATAGGCCTTAATTGCAACTACCAAGTTGCATGTATGTTTTCCTCACTAGTTTTGGTATGCATGGCATATGCATGTGGATTATTGGTCAGGATCTTTTACTGGAATGGAGGATTGCCTGGATTGATAATGGATTTCCTAGCCTTGCCATTTCCTGGATAACCATGGAGATTGTGGGTTTATTTACTTGTTTTGTTTTGGTTGGTTCTCATGTTTCCTTTAGCTCGGGTTGAGTTATTACTTCCTGGAAGCCTTGGTACAAACACTCTAGAAGCCCTTGGAGGGTTCAATTACTAGTCCTGGAAGCCCTGGTTAGAAAAACACTCTGGAAGCTCGACGGTAGTTATGGATTGAGTTACTTGTCCTGGAAGCCTTGGTTGGAACAAATTCTCTAGAGCCCTGAAAGACATGGGTAGAGACCAATCTAAAGATGGTTTTGTGATGTCCGACCATGAGGTGGAATCATTGATTGATGGCTTGAGGTGGTTGGCCTCTGGAAGCTCTGGATGGTTTTGGATTGATGTGTTCTATGATATCCCACATTCATGATTGGAATATGGCACGGGGGTGAATGGATGAAGAGATATTTGGCTCAGCCATTTTGCGGTCGGGTGGAATGTGGTAGTCCCATACTAGGTTGGCTTTTTCATAATTAATAGGAGGTTATTTCTCCTTGTTATCTCATAAGTATTATATTGTTATATATGTGGATTATATGATTATTGTTCCTAATAAATTGGAAGAAAGTAACAAATCTGTATGAGAATGGTGGCATTTCCATTCGACTTCTTGGTCTTATGAGTATTGCTTTCAGAGAAAAAATCATTTGGATATTCATCACAGGGGATCCCTCTTAGTGGAAACAAGTTTTTGAAGCAAAGTACTTGAGTTCCTCTCAACAACACTTTCTTATAGAAAAAATTCCCATCATACCTTGTTCACAAGTACGGAAGCTTCTTAGAAAATCCCTGCCTCTTATTAAGGAAAACACTTCAAGAATCATGGGAGGTGGTCATAATATCAACTAATGGAGAGATAGAATCATGGGATATTCTCCTCTCTCTAAACTTCGAGGCATTCAACCTCTCATGAATTGGATGAAAATAAAGGAATAAATTCTCTTGACCAAATCTCCTTCTGGAACCGATAAGATAACTTGTGGGAAGGATGGTTGCCTCCATCTTTCCCTCCTGACCTTAGTAATCAACGGAACCCAATAATTTCACACCTCAAGGGAGTAACACCAATAAGCCTTGGGCATCAAGACAAACTAAAATGGAACCCATCAGGAGGGAACTTCTCTGTAAAATCAGGGTATGAGAAGCTTCAACAAGATTATGGACATTAGGAATGGCCTTTGTGGACACTAGTTTGGAAAACAGAAAGTCTTCCAAAAATAAATATTTTTATCTGGACAATGCTCAAAGGTGAGATTCTAAAAGCAGAAAATCTAAAGAAAAAAATGCATCCATGGGCCCTCAAGATGCCTTTTGTGTCAAAATGAGGAAGAAACAATTCATCATCTCTTCTTAAGTTGCAAATTTTCTGAACAGTGTTGGATCTCGCTGATTTACTCGATTGAGGTGAATGTCAACATTAATGTCACCCTCTCGGAATTCTATGCAAACTAGAAAGGTAGATACCCCTAATCTTTAAAGGACAAGAACTTGGTAAATAAGTTTTGGAGGAGTCTCCCTTCCTTTTTATGCTGGAAAACATGGCTCGGTCAAAATAAACAATTTTTTCGAAACAAAAAGCCAGATATCAAGAAAATTTTAGCCAAAAATTTGGGCTTAGCTTCTGAATTTATTTTTCCTAAAGGAGTAAAGAAACTGGACAAGAGTATCCTCCAACATGAAGAGAAAATATGGATCAATTTTGTTTTGGATAGACCTCAAATTATGGGCAATCCTCCTATAACCATTCTTTGCAAGCCAAAAGATTGGAAAATTCGTCTCAAAGAAAGGGAATTTTTTATATGGTTAAATTCCCTAAAAAGACCATGTCCTTTCTTTTTATGGAGCTTCAAAATCCAACCCAGGTAGAGTAGGTGTTGAAGGTTATATTTTCTATCAATAAAATGCAAACACTGTCTCCTTTGAGTGGGGACTTCGTATAGAATCAAATAATAAAGAAAAAGCGTATGGGTTTCTTCTGAGATCCCAAATTCTAAACAACAGAAACTATATGAACCCAATCATCATTGGGGACTCCTCAATCCTAATTCAGAAAATGATTACAAATACAAAGCCAAAAAATGTTGATCTTAGTCAAATTCTCACAAGAATCCATCATCAGCTAAAAAAATTGGGAAATATTTCATTCTTCCATGTTCTAAGAGAGCACAATAAGGTGGTTGATAAACAAGCAAATAATACATGTGTCCAACCTCAAGGAGAAGTCGAAATTAATAATGAAATTCTCTCTAAAGTTATTCCTTAATATCTCTCATCCCTCCTCTCTCATGTTTGATCTTCACATGCTCATATATGACTCTTCGCCTGTGTACCCTTGTCCCTCGGTCAAGATTTGTAACAACCCTCATTAAAAATCCATGTAAAAATATATAAGGCCACGGTCATGGGAGTATTCCACGTTGAATGGTGGGGAAAACATCCAAGTTGGTGTTCATTTGGTTTATTATTGCTAAGGAAATTGGCAAAGGCAAGGGCAAAGGCTTTGGAAAGCTATGAGGCATTTATTTGTATTTTATTTATGAAAATAATGGAAATTAGGAGAAAAGGAAGGTGAGAGGTCACGGGTTGCATGTGAGGAGGAAAATAAATGAAAATAATGGAAAATGAAGAAAATAGAGGCCTCATTATTAAAAATGCTTCTGAGGATCAGTGGGTAAGCTTCATCAGTGTAAGCTTGGTCAACACAGTTTTGGAACTCTCTCTCTCATACTCTTAGATACTTAGAGTTTTCTTGGAGCACTCTTGGAGAGTGTGCCATACTTGGATTTTTGGAGCATGAAGGCAAAGGAAGAGTAGAAAAGTGTGAGAGGACATCGAGATCAGCAACTATAGTTGGTCTTAATTGCAATTACCAAGTTGCATGTATGTTTTCATCGCTAATTTTGGCATGCATGGAATATGCATGTCGATTATTGGTCAAGATTTGTCACTGGCATGGAGGATTGCCTAGATTGACAGTGGATTTCCTAACCTTGCCATTTCCTGGATAGAGATGGAGATTGTGGGTTTATTTCCTTGTTTTGTTTTGGTTGGTTCTCATGTTACCTTTAGCTTGGTTTAAGTTCCTGGAAGCCTTGGTTGGACAAACACTGTGAGAGCCCTTGGTGGGTTGAATTACTAGTCTTGGAAGCCTTGGTTGGACAAACACTCTGGAAACGTAGCGGCAGTTGTGGGTTGAGTCACTAGTCCTAGAAGCCTTGGTTGGAACAAACGCTATGCAACCCTAGAAGGCTTGGATAGAGACCAATCTAGTGATGGTTTTGTGATGTCCTACTGTGAGGTGGAATCATTGTTTGATGGCTTGAGGTGGTTGGCCTCTAGAAGCCCTAGATGGTTTTGGATTGAAGTGTTCTCTAAGATCCCACATTCATGCTTGGAATATGGCATGGAGGTGAATGGTTGAAGAGAGATTTGGCTTAGCCATTCTACGATCGGGCGGAATGTGGCAGTCCCATACCGGGTTGGATTTTGCATCATTAATATGAGGTTATTTCTATTTTTTATCTCATGAGTATTATACTGGTGTATATGTGGATTATATGGTTATCATTTCCTTGGTATTTATGTTGTTGTTATGCTAGTTATGAATATGTATTATGACAGTAGCTATGTATGGCTCTCATCCCGTTTTGCATGTAAATGAATGAAAAATGTACCTACGACCTAATGGATGAAATTGCAACTAAAGTGATAAGGAGGCAATGTCTCATAGAGAATCTCATATAAGTATGAGACCCCTATGCTTAGATCTTTCATTTACACCTGTAGATTGCATTGATGCCAAGTGTTTGATAGAATGTCAATCTCGGTTGGGGATGGTCAAGCCTAGTCCTGGAGTTAGTTTTTGGTTTATTAGTCTTGCCATCATGTGTTTAATGGATTACGAAAGTTACAACAAGTTTTGGGTAGTGGTCGGAATTCTAGGCTTAAAAAGTGCCTTAAATTCCCCGGACTTTAGCACAGGTCTGCTAGAAATAGTCCTTGGACGCAGGCATGCAATCTTGTGGGAGTGTCCAAAGCTCTTTGGACACGCGCATGCCCATAGCATGGTAGCGTCCATAGGTTTAATAGCTTAAAAACTCAGTGGGACTTGAGGGCTAGTTAGCATTAAGGTTAGGATGGTTCGTAAGAGCCCTATTGCTGATGTTGAAGGTTAGTATGGTGTGTTTCCATCGGTTCCACTTCCTTAATGTGACTTAGGAGGTTGAATCATATCATAGTAATTTCTTGTCACATATTTACCTTGGTTGGCCGATTACTTGGGTAGATGTGGGAGGAGGGTGTTACAACATCCTTATCTCTTCAGCCTCCTCACCTGCCGCAACTCTCTTCTTAACGCAGATATGTGTCCCTCCTATCTCTCCCCTCTTCCATTCACTCTTCTCAACATCGTGATAATCATGTCCTCTTGAACCATCAGGCTTCTCATTTGACTTTCCCTGTCTATTTCTTCATGCCTTTGCCTCCCTTTCCATGCATTGGTCTTTCTCTTTGTTCTTGCCCTTCATCACTTTTTCCCTCGCAATGCCAATACCTTCCCTTTATGCTCCCCTTTGCTTCCTCAACTCCCCTGTCTCATTCCTCATGGATCCATCAGATTGGTTCCCTAAAATTCAAACATGCTCCCACTGGTAATCCCTTAAGGTCACTTTGGATCAAATATGATCTATGCACATACAATATAGGGACAAGACCTTTCTCTACCACCAATGTAACGAATATAGGAAGAAATTCGAGCAACTCAACAAATGGTGTGCTCACCTAGAAAATGGAATCACTGTGTTGCAAGAGATAGTTACAAAAAAAACCAGGATAATGTTCAAACTCTTTAGACTGTGGTGTGCAAATCCTTAAGACAGAAGAACGACCAGTTAACAAAGACTAACAGGAATATCAGTACATGGATCGCTTTGGCTGCCCTCTCAAATCATCAAAAGCTACTCCCAATCCTCGGTTTTATATCATAAATCATATTCGCATATGATGTGTATATGTATTATGCTTCTCAAGTAGTTTTTTAGATCCTTCAAGTTAAATGCAGTAGGTAATTTTTGGAACTTTTAGTGAAAATGTAACAGTTGAAAAGGAAGGATCATGGATGATTTTTGTCTCTCCATCTCCCTTGATCGCTTTAGCCTTTATGTAATGGGGAAATTTTCTCTCTTCTTTTTGGAATGAATATAACATACCCGAATCTGTTAAAAAAAAAAACATATGGTCAATACACATAAAACCTTAAAATTTTTAATTAACACCCATATATATAAAAATAAGAAATAAGAATACAATATATATATATATATAAGGAAATGTTTTTTTGGATATCTTTATTGTGTATGGGCGCGATGATTTGTCCAACATTTTAGGTAGACACTCCACACATCCTTTAGGGGATTATTTTTTGGATATTTTGACTATTTATGGTTTGTGAGGATTTGTCCAACGTATAGGGTGGACACTCCGCCCATCTTCAAGGACAATCCTTCATTTGGTCCTTATGGATAGGTGGAGTTTGCACCCGAAGCGTTGGACAAATCCTTGTACCAATAGACAATGAATATCTCTAAAAAAACATTTACTAATATTCATTTTATCATATAAATTAAAATAATAATTCATGCTCGTAATCATCATTTTTCAATTTTTCATATTTAAATATAATTAATAAACATATAAACACCTTTTTTTTTTGTAAATAAACATTTCATTGATATACTAGAGGTCAAAGTACATTATAGACCCTTCCTATTATTATTTTCCACTAGGGAAACAAGACCAATAGTCGGAAAAAAAATCGAGCCAAAATAGACCACATAATAGAAAATACAAGTTGCGAAAATATATCTAGCTAAGTTGGATTCAAAATGCAAGTGCATCCAAAAGTAGAACTTGGTTGACTGATAGACATCTAAAACACCCCGAGCAAGACGAACAATAGTGCAAGGAGCAAATAATGAGAACATAACCCAAGTAACGCAACCATGGACAATCATAAAAAAATAACTACTGCAGGGATGTTCATAAAAAATACCACTTCCAATATTGACCCAACAAAAGACCTTTCCGAATTTTTTCCAACAAAAATATGTCACGGAGAAAAATCTCTAGAAACGAGAGAGTGTCCTGACCATGGTGAGGCCACCATATAAATAAGAGACACACCTTCAAATTGATCAAATGAAACTCCTTGCACTCCAAACAGGGAAGGGGAGGACCAACTGACAACATCAGAGTTGAAAGAGCGTCTTTGGATAAAATAGAGTCCACAAGGGAGTGTTGGTCAAGAGGACCAGGAACCTCCCCCATCCTTTCACATTTCAGATCCCTCGGGGGAGGAGTCTATATTGTGGATTGGATCCAATGTGATTTTATCATGGTCTTTTCCTAAAACAGTTTGACAGTTAACCATGAGAGTGGAGCTTCTTAGTGAATTCCAAGTTTCTTTGAGGTTGAGGCTGGAATTTGAGCAACCTAGATTGGCCAACAGGTTTGCAACTTTGTTTTCTATTCTCCTTACATGCATTGGAATGATAATTGGGATTTTATGGAGAAGCTCAACAATCCTGACAATGTAATTATCAAGCCTCCAACAATAGGAGATCTTGTTTAGATTGGTTCCATTATGCAGATGATTTATGGATTTGATCACTAGATGTGAATCACCCTCAACGATTAATTTGTGGAAACCATAAGAGTAAGTCGCTCCAAGTTTTTTCTCCAATGCAAAATATTTGGCTCCATTTTTGCTATCGAGGCCCATTGAATTGGATATTACAAAGGGAGGATCCCCATCGTGATTCCTAAAAATACCTCTAAAGCCAACTGGACAAGGGTTACCCTTGGAAGAGCCATCAAAATTAAAATTGATAAAGAGTGGGGGGGGGGGGTGTGTTAAGACCAAATTGTAGGGGAGGAGATTTTACGAGCACGAGGAACTAGGGAATAAATCAGGGATGGAGGGTGGAGATTCACAGCAGAGAGAACATCTCTTCCATACTGGGTTGGAGAGCACCTCTCGACACAATAAATTCAATTTAATTTTTTATATTACCCACCTAGATCAATCTTAACTATGGATCTATCAAGTAATGAGAGGGATTGAATTTTTAAAGGTGCAAACCTCTTTTTTTGCGTGTGAAACTTCAGGAAAGGTTTGCACCTTAAGAGATTTAATCCCTCTCGGTGCTTGATAAATCCATAGTTAAGATGTATCTAGGCTCATTTAATTATTAATAATTTAATTTTTACTTTTATTTCTATCTAATTTGATTTAGTCAAAATGTTTTAATTAATAATTATTTATTTTATTTTTTCTGTTTTATGTAATTTGACATAGCCAAAATGTTTAGATCACATAACATAACATAACAGGACATTATAACATTTCTTCCATTGGAGAGTGCCTCTAAGTGCAATAATTTTGCTTTTACGTCGAGAGGCATTCTCCAACCTAGTATGGTAGAGACTAAAAATGACCCATCGTATTCATGTGGAATATACCCTATTTAAAGGGGGGAATTAAACCGACCTTGATCCATTTTAACTCTGTATTTACCAAGTGTCGATAGGGATCAAATCTCTTGACATGCAAACCTATTTTAGAGTGAAAAGAGATTTGATCTCTCTCGGTGCTTGGTAGATCTGGAGTTAAGATGAATCTAGGCTAGTTATTATAAAATTACAATTTTTTTCATAACATGTATATCACATTAAAATAAATTTAAATAAATAATTATTATTATTCTTAAACATGATATTTCTTAACATATAGTCAATAAACATATAAAATCCTAAGAAATTTAATTAACACACACACACACACACACAGATAATTCAATTTAAGAGCCTGTAGGCTTCCACGGTCCATAATAATAGCAAATGCTTTTTTCAAGATCCTTGTTGTGTATGGGCGTGAGGATTTGTCCAACATTTTAGGTGGACACTCTTTGGTTCCTGGGGATGGGTGGAGTGTCCACTCGAAACATTAAACAAATCCCCGCACCAATAGACAATGAAGATGTCCAAAAAAGCATTTACTGAGATTCATTATATCATATAAATTAAAATAATAATTCATATTCGCAATCATTATTTATCAAATTTTCATATTTTAAATTTAATTAATCATCATATAAAAAAATTGTAAATAAGCATTCCATTGATACACTAGAGGTCAAATTACATCATAGCCCCTTCCTACCACTGGGTAAACTAGACCAACAGTGGAGGAATAGTTTTTTCAAGCCAAAATGGACCACATAACAAAAAATACAATCTGCAAAAGTATATCTAGCTAAGATGGCTTGGAAAACCAAGCACATCCAAAAGCAGAACTTGGTTGACTGGTAGTCATATAAAACACCCAAGTGAGTCTAACAATAGTGTAAGCAATGGAACACTCCTCCCGCGTTATGCTCTCCTCTTGAGATCACTCCCTAGATTTCTATCTATGTTTTTTCTCCATTACCCCTCCAGAGTATGATCAGGAGGGGCTCGCCCTGATGTTGCGACCCTCTGATGATGTTGTTATGGCCTTCGACAGCCTTATCTCCACCCTGGGCCCTCCTTGCAACTATCTGGTTGTTTCTAGGTTTATTAAGAAGCTTGGAGACATTCCAAAAATCATGTTGCCTCCCTTGTTGCCCAGGAAAGTTTCTCTTTTGTTATCTGAAAAGGGATTGGTCGGATAATTTATTGAACTGTGGCTCTCTCCTAAAACTGTGCAAATATGGGTTGAAAGGAATTGGGCCACTTCCACTCAAGGCAAAATCTCCATTCATTTTTGTGTAAGAGCTTTCTTTACCTTTTATTTTGAATTTCGAGAAGACGGAGACCTCACCTTTAGAAATGGCCCCTACTTCATGGATTCCAGAGGCTTATATCTTAATAGATAAACTCCAAACTTTGATCCTAAGCTCGATGTCCCCAATGTAGTTCTAGTCTGGGTTCGTCTCCCTCACCTCCCTCCATTGTTGGGTGGATGAATTAGTCAAAGCTATTAGCAACGCATTTGGGAAGTACATTGATCAAAGCGAACCAAAAGAGAACATGTAGGCTTGTGCTCGAATTTGTGTTGAAGTCGAACTAGGAAAGGGTCTACTGAAGCAGTGAAGATCAAGGTGGACAACTGGACTTATACTCAACAGCTACATTATGAACAACTTCCCTTCAAATTCAAGGTATGTCATGAATATGCACATCTTTCTAATAGATGCCCAAAGAAGGAAATAGAGGAATCTAACAACTCTTAACACCCTCAATGGGAACTGGTTAAAAAAAAAATTGTATCCAAGCCTTTAAATCCTTTTTTTCCCACTTGTGCTGCCCCTGCCTCTCGAAATGTCCCTCCTTCCCCTTCCTTGCTCTCCATCCCTCTTGACTCCAATCCCCTCGCATCTCTCGATCGTGATAATGATGAGACTCCCCCTCTCCCTATTGAATCCTTGATCCCTTCTCCTCTATTCCGCCTAACCCATCCCCCCTTCCCCCTCTCCTTCCTCTCCCCTCTTCCCAAGCTCCCCCCCTAGTCTCCTTTCACCCTCCTACTAATAGAATTTTGACTAGAAACAATTCAAAAGATTCCCTCCCCGTCTCTGACAATCATAAGAGGTATGATCGGAAAACAAATAAGGAGATCAGGGATGAATTTGCAATGAAGAAAATTGACATACGAACACAACAACCTATTCAAACATACATAGAAAAAAGCGTTGGAAACAAAGAAAAAATAAATCATAATGTGAGAGGAAAAGGCCTCTTTAATCCTTCAATTAGTTAAAAATGAATCAAGTCTCCTGGAATTAGACATGGCCAATGCCTTTGACCTAGTCTTTCATCCTTTCCTTACTGTTGTTCTCCAAAATTTTGGGTTCTCTTCCGAATTCATTGGCCTCATCACAACTTGTATAAAAGGACCTTGGATAACCCCTCTTATGAACGGAAGACCGAGAGAATTTTTCCAAAGTTCAAGAGGTATAAGACAAGGATGCCCTATCTCTCATTTTCTCTATATTATCATAGATTCTTTAAGTCAACGCTTTAAACATAGCAGTCCAAATGGCACCATAACAGGCATACATTATAATAGGGGTCTAAAAAGCATCAATCACTCACAATTCGCGGATGACACCCTTTTTTAGGCGAGGCCTCATGTATAGTTGCGAGAAGAACTAAAAAAATCTTGGATAGATTTCTGAAAGTCTCGAACTGCAGTCTAAATAACCATAAATGTGCATCTATGGTTGGAATAATTTAACAAGAAACCTTTTCACAAATCTTTGATATCCCTTTAATGAAAATTGGGATCATTTCAAGTATTTGGGACTTCCAAATTTCAAATAAAATTTGAAAGAAAAGATATGGACAATTTCCATTGACAAAATAAAAATAAAAATATAGAACTGGGGAATGCAATGCCTCAATCTAACTAGAAGAGTCATCTTGATTAAAGCAATCTTATCAACCCTCCCACTATATCAATTTTCAATTGTTCAGGCTCTTATAGGAATTCAAAAGTAGGTCGAACTTATTATAAGAAAATTCCTTTGGCAAGGGCGTAAAGTTGAGTTTAAAAAAAAATAGTCTAATAAATTGGAAACAAGTGACATCACCACATGAGAATGGTGGCATTATAGCTCTCGAAGCAAAAATAATTTAGGGTTTCATAACAAGAGAACCCTTCTGGTGGAAACAAGTTCTTGAAGCAAAATACTTGAGCTCTTCTCGTCAACAACTTATAGTTTCAAAAATTCCTATCAGGCCTTGTTCGTACATTTGGAAGCTTATCAGGAAAGCCCTTCCATTGATAAAGGATAATACTTCTAGAGTTCCAGGATGAGGACAATATATCAATTTGTGAAGAGACAACATCATGGGATCTCCCCCTCTTTCAGACTTCCAAGAAACCCACCCTCTCAAGACTTGGATGCAAAACAAAGGAATAAATACTCTTGATCAAATCTCTTCCCGAAATCATGAAGATAACTCATGGGATGGTTGGCTTCCCCTAGCTTTCCCTTTTGACCTTAGCAATCAATGGAAATTTATTACCACAAACCTTAAGGGAAAATCGTTTGTAAGTCTTCGAACCCAAGATAACTTCAAATGGAACCCATCTCGAGGGGTTTATATAGTTAAGTTAGGCAATGTGAAGCTCCAAGCATAACTTGGTCTGCAAGTTTGACCTCAATGGAAATCTATGCAGAGAATAGAAAGCTTACCAAAAATAAAATTCTTTGTGTGGACAATGCTTAAAGGCAAGATTCTTACAACGGACAATCTCAGAGAAAAAGGTATTCATGGGCCTTCTAGATGCCCGTTGTGCTGTAAAAATGAAGAAACAATCCAACATCATCTTTTTTTAAATTGCAGTTTTACTAAATATTGTTGGCTGAAGGTTATTTATCTGGTAGAGGTAAACATCAATCTCAATCTCTTTTTTTTTTGGATTTCTATGATAATTGGAAAGCATCCTATCCTTATTATTTTAAGAATAAAAACTTGATTAAAATATTTTGGAGTTGTCTCCCTTCTTTCCTTTGCTGGAAAATATGGCTTGCTCGCAATAAGCAAATTTGTCAAGACAAAAAACCTGAAATTAGGAAAATTCTAGCCAAATCTTGGTGACTCACTTCTGAATTTATTCATGCTAAAGGAGTAAAGAATTTGGATCTGAGCATTCTCCAGCATGAAGAGAAGGTATGGATCAATTTGATGTTAGATAAACCTCAAGTTAGGAACTATCCTCCTTCTACCCTTAGCAAGCCAAAAGACTGAAAAAATAGATTGAAAGAAAAGGACTTTCTAATGTGGATAAATTATTTGAAGCGTCCATGTCTTTTCTTCGATGGGGCTTCAAAATATAATCCAAGAAAAGCAGGAGGAGGTGGTTATATCCTTGAACAAGGAAATGCAAGTTCAATCTCCTTTGAATGGGGACTGGGTATAGAATCAAACAATAAAGCAGAAGCATATGGGTTTCTTTTAGGATCCGAAATTTTAAATAAAAGAAACTATATGAATCCTATAATTATTGGGGATTTCTCAATACTAAATCTAGCAAACAATTTCTAATACAAATCCAAAAATTGTTGAACTCAATCAGAATGTATCTCGTTTCAACATCAGTTAAAAATTTGGGGAACGTCTCTTATTTTCATATTTTAAGAGAGCATAACAAGGTCGTTGATAAACATGCAAAAAATGTGTGTGCATGACCTTAGGGAGAAGTCAAAATCAATGATGAAATTCACTACAAAGATATTCCATAAATATGTGAATTCTCTTCCACATAGGCATGATTTTCAAGTGAGCATAAACGAGGGGCTTATCCTCCTAGAGATGCATTTTTTGAGTTTGATTGTCCTTTTTAATCCTTTGAGCAATCTTATCCCTTTTTCGAAGTTGAATTCGATAACCCAATTGTCACGTCAAGAGCAAGGAATGCTCTCTCACAAATCCCAACTCCGTATCCACTCTATCAGAAGTGTAATCCCAACAAAATCCACAACATCCTCTCTGTTTTGCCCCAAGCCGGTTTTTTAGATTTTTATCTCTCATTCTTCTCATGATGATATCCTTCTTGCTCCTCTATTTTCCAAAGATACCTACCCTCCTCCTTTTATATCTCCTCTCATCTCTCAGTGCCTCCCATCTCTACTTAGATCTACTCTCAATGTGTTGTAGAGCACTCTCTTGTTGATTGTTTCCACTTTTTATTCTACTCGGGATTAGGCAATGACCCATGTGTTTGGTCTTCCTGTGTCTTGCATGCCTTTTGTGTTTTAGAGTGACCCTTTGTGTTTTCATTTGTGTTTTATTCTAAATGAATCAAAATCTTCCACCTCCGCTTTATGTAGTCCTTTGGCAAAGGTTCTTCATTGCCACATTGCGCAAATGGATCCTCTCGAGTGCTCTTCCAAGATTGATTCCCACATTCACTGTAAAGCACACAAATTTGTCATAGACTAGATAAGGGAGGAAGTCGGGAAGATTCGTTGCCAGAAAAGAACGGAGAACGCATATCTTATGAAGCGTCTCACTGATCAACGTTCAAAAATTAAGACTCTAAGCAATATGTGCTCTCATCTGGAAAACTCTGACACTTTCCTCAGAGAAATCACCACCAAAAAAACTGGAGAAAACTCAGTCATGGTGGATCAAAGTAGTAGGAATAAAGACAAAGAGGAAACTACATTCAACCAACAGTAGATGGTTCCTACTCTCAGTTTGTTTCAGAATTTTCTCATTGTTGTACAGTTTGTCTTAGCACCAGTTTTATTTGTCCCTTATCTAAGTAATATTTTTTATCATGAAATGTAAATGTAAGCTTTTATTATAAAAAATTGTTAGAATTTACAAGCAATGTGTAGTAGGGAAGTTTGAAATCTATGATAATAGGATAACAACTGATTTTGGTGAAGCAAGTCTCTCGCTCTCTTCATCTCCTTGGCTAGTTCTAGAAATTTTGTAATGGGAGCTTGCTCCCTCATATTTTTGAAAGTAATACCAATATTTGATCCTGTAAAAAAAAACAATAGTGCAAGGAGCGACTAATGAGAACAGAGCCTAAGAAATTTAGGTAGGGACAGTCATAGAAAAAAATACCACTTCTAACATTGACCCAACGAAAGACCTTTCCAAAAAATTTCCAACAAATATATGTCACAAACCTGTAAGAACGAGAGAGTGGCCTAACTGTGGCGCCTAGAGAAGAAAATTTGCACCAATTGTTGAGTCGGACCACCATACGAACAAGCGAAACACCTTCAGACTAATGTAATGGAACTCCTTCCACTCCAAACAGAGAAGGGGAGGGAATTTAACAACATCATAGTTGAAATAACATCTTTGTAGAGAATAAAGTCCATAGGGGAGTCCCAGTTAGGAGGACCAGGAACCTCCCACATCCTCTCGTTGATGTTTCCTAGATCCCTTGACGGAGGAGGCTCTATTGTGGCTTGGACACAATGTGATATGATCCTAGTCTTTGCATAAAATAATTTGATAGTCAACCAGGAGAGTGGAGTTTCTCAGTGAATTCCAAGTTTCTTTGAGGTCGAGGTTGGAATTTGAGCAACCTAAATTGCCCAACAAGTCAACAAATTTATTTCCTATTCTCCTTACATGCATTGGTATGATAATTGGGATTTTGTGAAGAAGCTCAACAATCTTGAAAATGTAATTATTAAGCCTCAAGCAAGAAGAGAGATTGTTTGGATTAGTTCCATTATGCAGATGTTTAATGGAGTTTATCATTAAATGTAAATCATCCTCAATGATTAATTTAGGGAAACCATGAGAGTAAGCTACTCTGTGTCCTTGCTGCAGTGCAAAAATTTGCCTGCATTATTGTTATTGAGGCCCATTGAACCGATTATTACAAAGAGAGGATCCCCCTTGTGATTCCTACAAATACCTCTGAAGCTAGTTAGACCAGGGTTACTCTTGGAATCATCATCAAAATTAATTTTGATAAAGAGTGGAGAGGGTGTGGGAGACCACATTGTAGGGGAAGAGATTCTACAATCACGGGGAACTAGGGAAGAAATTGGGGATGGGTGCTGGAGATTCAAGAAAGAGAGAATATGCAAATCCCGAGGGGAAGAGTTCCAATGATATGTCGTCCAACAATAAATAAGAATGGTTCTTTGATGCCCATTAAGATATTGTTCCATGTTTCCTCTATGTTTCTTGATTTTGCTTTAAAGATGCGGCCATTGGGTTCCTTCTATTGATGCACATCAATAGTACACAAATTCTGCAAGCCATTGCAATTGTCTTCCTATCCTCAACCTCATTTATACAAGTATCACATGAATTGTCTATCATCAACCTTCACGAAATGGAAGGAAAATGAAAAGGATCATCCCTTCACCTTAAAGCCAAAGGGGAAAACTAACTCCTACTTTTAAAAGAAAAGACTATATATTCCCCCTCTTGTTGGAGTTTTAAGTACCATGAAAGATCTTTTATAACCTATGTTATGCAAAATATTTTAATTTTATTCTTCCCTCCATTAAGCCCCAAGGCTCTTATGGTCCCCTTGGCCCGTTATTTATTGTTATTGAAGTAAGTGTGGACCATTGAATAACAAGTTTTGAATCAAAAATTGAAGGGACATATACTAATTATTTATCATAATAATGTGGTCCCACATGCTATATAAACATCCAAGTCGAAGACCCTACAAGTGCCAAAAGATACTACCATTGTGATTTGAATGACAATGAGTTAGACATATCAACCAAGTATTGCACTTGTCTGCAATGAACGTGGAACATGTTTTTTTTTTTAAAGAGAGCAGATAATGTGGAGGAAGATACAAGTTTCAAATTCAAATATATCTCCACAACAATAGGCAAAGCTAAGGATACCAAGTTCAAAAATATTATGTGCAAAGGAACAACATTCACAATAGCAATCGCAACATCACATGCAATAGCATAACATTCCACCCACATCCTTTACAAAGCCACTTGGAATGAAGAGTGGATTGTGTCACTCTATACTGATGCAATACCTATACCATTAATGACATCACCTTCTTAATAAGATTGTTGGTTATTGAATAAATTTATGGCCAAGGTTTCTGCCTCTATGCAAATAAAAGGGGGTGTCTATCTTTATACGGTGGGAGAGAGTATGCACATCGTGTATCTCTTCGTGAATGATCAACATACTTCTCTAATTCACCAAGGCAACGATACAACGAATCGAAGCACTGTGACTTCCACAAAGGATTTCGTATCAATGACTGCGAATGGAATAATATTGCTAGGTTCAGTAGTGGATTACATGGTCAGCTTTCTATCAAATATATTCATGCCAACATATGATGGGCCAAGAGACTTTCCCAATAATATAATGGGGCATCATTTGTACTATGGTTTTCGGTCCACTATTCAACCTGATATAAAAGCAATGGATCCTATTGTTGAACCTCTAAATTGTCCTCATTTTGACAATCCTTTTTCCTTTTTCTTTCATCCATTTTGTGTACATTTTTGCTTCATCCATGGTTACGAGGTCATCCAGGTCATGCATAACTACAATAGAAGGCATCATTCACTTACAACTCATAGTCTATGATTTATTTGTGAAATCGAATAAAACATTGCCATAGCTATCGAAAGGGGCACATTTCATTACTAACTAGCATTTATGTAGCTAAATCCAAGACTGAATAGGTTCCCATGAGTTTAAAGACAAGCAGGACATATGGACAAATTTTAGATGTCAACCAGATGTGTATCCACCTATTGGGCTCACCTAGAAGTCTACATGATATGAGAATCTCGCTGGTCAAATCAAGAGTCAAACCTGGTTGTAGAAGGTTGTTCTCACATATAATTTCTAGGAGGCATTCTTATCATCAAGCGAGCATGGAGAAACCAAGAGAGTGAGATTTAGATTTAGAATTTCTATTTGATGATGTGTCAATCAAAATCCCTCTCATGATTCGCTCTTTTAGTAGTGAATCATGAGAGAAAACTTCCTATTCTGATTTTAGAACTTAGTTGTTGAATAAAAGACTTACTTCTCAACATTTATCTCTTTAAGTTGTTAGATTTTGAACAATTATAAATTGCTTTGATCTGAAAGTGAGGAATCAATTGTTAAGTATGTAATTATTGTTACTCTTTGGAAGAAGACTCTATTTATAGTTAATGAAATTACTTTGTTCATGGCGCAATTGTGAATGTGATTGGTGATTTAATCCAGTGATTTGAGTTTTTATTTCCTCACACTCACTAGGAGGGCCCCTTATGGAGTTGTGAGATAGTGTAGTTATTCTTTTATTTTCATTCCTTTTAGCATTCATTTCAATTTAGTTTTTAAGAGTTAAATGCTTAATACTTTGTTTTAAAAGAATAGTTTACTCATTTGTCTTTTGTTTGTCACAGGTTGAGCGCTCGATAATAAACCAAAAATACTAATAATATTTCTTTTGTAGATTGCTTATCTAAATTTTGTGCTTAGTCTCAAATTTAATTTCATTCGTCTCATATTTATCTTGGATGCTTAGATTGGTTTGATTTAAGGATGCACATGCTAGTAATCGATAAAGGTTGTTTCATTTCGAATTTCATTCAGTTCATGATTTGATCACTACTCTTTAAATTAGTTTCCACTTCAGTTTTTCTTTCATAGTTAGATTCCATTTGTTGAAGTTTTGCATCATAAAGTTAAAATATACTCATTTCCTTTCCAGATAATTAGAATAGACTTATTTCAATCATTCAATATACTAGATTTAAATTCTTTCTCAATAGACTAGACTTTAATTTATGTTCAATAAAATAGTCTTTGATTTTTGTTTAATATAGTAGACTTTGATTCTTGCTCAATAGAACAGGCATTCATTTATGCTCAATTAGAATAATTTTCAGTTCTTGTTCATTAAATTAGTTTTGAATTCCTGAAGATTAGCATAGTTGTTCTGAATTTAATGCTTTGTAGGCAGAACATGTGTGTACACTTAATGAGGATTAGTCATAGATAGATTGAATTTGAATTCACATTTTGCATTCAAGAATACAAGGAGGACAGAGCTCCTAAAAAAGAGGCACCTCTTGATCAAGAAAAAACTCCTCCAAAGGAAGATGTTCCTACATAATTAGGTGACAACCAAATACAATCAACTCCTACAATTCCTCTAGTAGAAAAACCTTTTGTTTCCTTACAAAATCCTCCTTTTCCCGAAAGGCTTCAAATTGATAAGGGAATATAAAGGAAAATAGTTTTACCTTACTATAATATGCTAGATGAATTAAAAAAAAATTGCATCAAAATTCCTTTACTTAATCATATAAAGGAAATACATATCTTTGCAAAAACAATAAAGGAATTGTGCATTAAGAAACCAAGTTGAAAAAAAGACATCGAAAAAATTCAATTGGCAGGAAAGATTGCAGATATTATGATGGGGAAACCAATAGTTCAAAAATATTTGGATCCAGGTAGCCCTATTGTAAAAATTCACATCAGTGGTATTGAAATTCCAAACCCTTTAATGATTTAGGAGCAAACATACTATGGATCAATTTAAGCTCCTTAATATTCAATATACCCTGACTTTATTGCAATTAGCAGATAGACATGTTATCAAACCTGATGGTATATTAGAAGGTGTACCAATATTCATAGATTCATGGGAATATCCTATTGACTTTATGATTTTAACTCCTAATAGTAATTTAGGGGGGCATCCATTGATCCTTGGTAGACCTTGGTTATCTACAGCTGATGCATTTATAAGTTGTATATTTGGTGATATGTACATTTCCGATGGTAGTTATACTAAGAAATTCACATTATATCCACATGCAAAAACAATAACTGAAGTAGAAAGTGACGTTTGAATTGAGGATGATGATGAAGATGACTTTGAAAATATTCAACCTATATTAACTATTTCACAAATTGATGAAGAAGATCAACTAATAAATTTGATGAATAACAATGACTCTTCTTCATGTTGTGAACAAGATCAATTTTTAAGAACAATGCATCATTAAATATTTCTCATCTCGACAATCTAAAGTAGCTTTACATTCTATGGAAAAGTTTGGCAATTCTTTAGTAGAAATTTATCCAGGTAAAACCTTAAACATTAATAATAACTTGGAAGAAAATAAATAATTAATAAATATTCTACAAAAACATTCTTTTTCATATGTGTGGGAATACACTAACCTAAAGGGAAATTACCCTAATACATGTATGCATCGTATATATTCAAGAAAATGCAAAATCGGTAATATAACCTCATTAAAGGATGAATTACAATATGAGAGAGATTGTCAAAGAGGAATTGCACAAATTACTTAATGTGAATTTCATTTATCCCATATCAAATAACCAATGGGTTTCTCCCTTGGTGGTTCTACCTAAGAAGGAATGGAAAGTGGAGAGTACACACAAACTAGCTCAGATCTAAACAAGTCACAAGTTCAAATCTCCTCTGTTGTTTGCCTGCCTCCACTGCGCAATCCCTATTGAGAATAGAACCGAATGTGTGATCCAAATTCGTATTTCCCTTGTTTTGTACTGCGCAATCCTCATTGGCAATCTCAATCCATTGATTGTGCAAATCTCATGCATAGCTATAGTCACAACTGATAGTAGACTCACCCTTTCATCCACCTCTAACACTTGTCTCCACTGAACTGTCCATGCACTGAGTTAACTGATGTATTCTTTAGTTGATTTATGAGTTAGTAATTAGTGAATTAATTAATAATTAATTACACCACTCATCGCTAGTGTATTTGTTAGTTAGACTAAATAACTAGTTCAACTAAGTCAAATTGAACACAACTCCATAAACTACTCAATCAACTCCACCAAACTCAATCACTTGAGTTCTAAACTGAAGTCTTCACAATAGCTCACTAACCATAAGAAAGCGTATTTCCTTCTGGAGTTGCATGGCACATTGTAGCTCGAACTGAAGTGCTGGGAAGAGATAAGATAATGTTTTTAGTCCAATATATTAAGAGCTAATATATTGGACTGTTCTATTTTTAGATTGGTAGCCTAAAAATAGACTCCACCCATATGTCTAAAATAGAAGTCCATCTATTTTTACCAACATGACCAGTCATCCACAAATAGCATCTTGCAACTCATAGACCATGATCCATATGTCTAAAAATAGACATAGTCTAAAAATAGACTTTGCGCCAAAAATAGCCAGCGGGCCCACTTAGTGAAGACGACTTCTTTTCACTAGGCTCCATCATCTTGTTGCATTTTCAACAGTTTGTTCTGCTCCTGCATCGCTGCCAAACTAGACCTTTGCCTGCGGGTCGTGGACGAAGGAAGCCCTTCTGTGATGCCTGGTGGAAACCCTACGCCCTGCGACGTCTTGCGCTCAACACTTTTTTTCCATATCCCTCAATCATATCGAAAATCTTCCCCATTATATAAAAATAACTCGAAATCTGTTAAATCTCACCAGTCCAACAAGATCAAATCTGAAGAATCGTGGGAAATAATTAAAACAAAAGGAAGAGCTTTATAATAATTCAACCATCATTTTGCAAATCCACCTCATTTTAACCCTGCCATTACAGATCCATTTCATTGTTCCACTCCATTTTAACCATTCCATTTCACTAGTCATTTTCTATCACTCCCTGTCAAAAGAGGTAATTCAAAGGCAAATTTCTCTGTCACGGTGGGTGTAATTGTTTGATATGAACTAAATGGAGTAATTTTTTTCCGCGCCTACCCATAAGTCCGACATCAATTGGAAAAGGCGAGATTGTTTAAATTCTTTGAGAAATTTGATGGATTTGAAGTTACCAAGGCATTTGCTCGGGCATTTAACCATGTTGAAGCTAAGAATAGGGATATAAGGTTCAAAATTACAAAGTCCTTTGTAGCAGAAGAGACAAAGCTCCCAAGATATGGCAAGAGTTGGTTAAAAAAAAAAAATTAAGGATGAACATTGGAAGACCTTCTTGCACAATCCAAGTATGGACGTTTCAATTTCCAAAAAGTGAATTCTAGCGACAACACTTAAGTCTAAATGGAGAAATTTGTTATTAGTCCTTCAAAAATATTGACTTGCGAAGGTATATATGGAACATTGCTCTTTCATCACATCGAGATTCTAATACATTTCATTAGGGGTAATGAGTTAAATCTACTATACTATTTAATATGGAGTCTTAAAAAGATGGCCTTCAATATATAAAGAGATTCCAGAAACATTGACAAAGCCCTGTATCATCATGGGATAATGAAGATTCTCGTATAGGCACATCTAAAAACCATCGGTGAAAATTGGCAGAGTTTTCTTACCAGGAATCATTTCGTGGAGGCACGTGAAGAAGAGAAAATAAAGAAGACTAAAAGGAGTCGACGAAGGGTTCTTCAAAATTCTAACCCTGAGTCTATAACAAACAAAGGCAAGGGTTTTTTAGTAAATGAACCAACAAAGATGGAGACTCAACACAATGAGATAGAATATGATGTTCCCCTTAGTCAAATTTTCAATGAAGTTAAGAAGAAAAGTAATGAAGGAAATGTTATAAGAAAGGAAGTTAGTGAAATTGAAAAAAAAAACTAGAGACATCAAAGGAGAACATAGGAAATTAACAAAAGAAAGGCAATAAAACGAAAAACATTCATAAAGGAATGGATCCTGAACAAAAATTGAGAAGAAGCAAAAGGATTACCAAGAATTCAAGCAAACAGATGAACTAGGAACCAACAAAGACTATTGATATTGATGAAGGCAATAATGTTGAGGTAGAAATATAAGGATAATCTTCATGTTATCAAAGTCCTGCAAGAAAACCCCTGAGATCAATTTCGCTCAACAACAAGTTTATGAATGCTTGAAGACCTTAGAAAAAGGAGTGCATAAAAAGGTAAATCTTCCTTTAAAATATTAATTTCATGAAGATTATTTACATAATGATGCTCCTATGTCTGACCCTGAACAAAAATCAATAAGGAGCAAGAGATTGTTAATGCCTTAAACAAGAAGTGTATGAATTGGAGCTATTGAATAAGCACATCAAAGATGAAAATGAAATAATGAAAGCTCAAAATGAAGCCATGTTACTAATAATGTGCTACTGGTACAAAAACTTAAGGCAAATAATAAGGGTCTTAGACATAAAGTCAAGGGTCACAAAGGAAGCTTTTGATGAGAAAACCGAGATGGTCACTAAATGTATAGAGAAAAGGAGTATCAATAAAATTGGATGTATTGATCCAAGCATCAAAGGCAGTTGAGTGACAAGGTATCTCTTCAATTTTGGAATTTTGTGCATGAGGACATGCAACATCTTTAGTGTGGGGGAATGCTGAACCTCTAAATTGTCCTCATTTTGACAAACCTTTTTCCCTTTTCTTTCATCGATTATGTGTACATTTTTGCTTCATCCATGAATTATGAGGTCATCCAGGTCATGCATAACTACAATAAAAGGCATAATTCACTCACAACTCATAGTCTATGATTTATTTGTGAAATGAATTAAAACATTACTATAACTATTGAAAGGTGCAAATTTCATAGCTAACTAACGTTTATGCAACTAAATCCAAGGTTGAATAGGTTCTCATGAGTTTGAAGATAAGAAGAACATATGGATAGATGTCAGAGGTCATCCACACAAGTATCCACCTATTGGGCTCACCTCAAAGTCTAAAGGATATGAGAATATGGCCAGTAAAATCAAGAGTCAAACCTAGATGTAGAAGGTTGTTCTCGCACAAAATTTCAAGGAGTCATTCTTATCATCAAGCGAGCATAGAGAAATCATGCGAGTGAGATCTAGATTTAGAATTTCTATTTGATGATGTGTCAATTAAAGCCCCTCTCATGATTTGCTCTTTCAATAGTGAATCATGAGAGAAAGATTCCTATTCTGATTTTAGAACTTAGTTGTCGAATAAAAGACTTACTTCTCGACATTTATCTCTTTAAGTTGTTAGATCTTGAACAATTATAAATTGCTTCGATCTGAAAGTGAGGCATCAATTGTTAAGTCTATAATTATTGTTAATCTTTGAAAGAAGACTCTATTTATAGTTAATGCAATTACTTTGTTCATGGCACAATTGTGAATGTGATTGGTGATTGAATCCGTGATTTAAGTTTCTATTTCTTCGCACTCACTAGGAGGGCCCCCATGGAGTTGTAAGATAACATAGTTGTTCTTTTATTTTCATTCCTTTTAGCATTCATTTCAATTCAGTCTTTAATAGTTAGATGCTTAATACTTTGTTTTCAAAGCACAATTTACTCATTTGTCTTTTTTTTGTAACAGGTTGAGCGCTCGATAATAAACCAAAAATACCAAAAATATTTCTTTCATAGATTACTTATCTAAATTTCGTGCGTAGTCTCAGTTTTAATGTCATGTCTAGTCTTAGATTTATCTTGGATGCTCAAATTGGTTCAAGTTAAGGATGTGCACACTAGTAATCTATAAAGGCTCTTTCATTTCGAATTTCATTCAGTTCATGATTTGATCACTACTCTTTAAAACAGTTTCCACTTCAGTTTTGCTTTCATGGTTAGATTCCTTTTGTTCAAGTTTTGTAGCATAAAATTAAAATAGACTCACTTCATTTCCAGTTAACTAGAATAGACTTATTTCAATCATTCAATAGACTAGATTTAAATTCTTGCTCAATAGACTAGACTTCAATTTCTGTTTAATAGAATAATCTTTGATTTTTGTTTAATAGAGTAGACTTTGATTCTTTCTCAATAGAACATACTTTCATTTATGCTCAATTAGAATAATTTTAAATTATTATTCATTAAATTAGTTTTGAATTCCTAAACATTAGCATAGTTGTTTTGAAGTTAATGCTTTGTAGATAGAACATATGCATACACTTAATGAGGTTTAATAATAGATAGATTGAATTTGAATTTACATTTTGCATTCATTCTTTGATTGGGAATAGACTCCTAGCATGTACAATGCACATACACTTCACAAGTTCACAAACCTTCGTCGATAATTAAATTAAATAATTTAATCAACAATTAAATTACACAACACCTATATTTATAGACCATGAGAGGTATATTCTCAAAATTTTGAAGCTTCTGTAAGAATGATAATTTGTAGGAAACGATCATCATGTAGTCGCAGTTATGTGCTAATACAAATAAAGATGGACAATCTTAGCCGAAACATAATAAATTTAGAAGTGGTCAGGCCATCAAGCAATGCTTATCTATTTATATGTGGGATTTTCTTATGTTTGATGTGGGATACAAATATTATGTTTTGGCGCAATTGTTGCAATGATGGAAAACTAATTACCAAAAAATTGTGACAGTATGTTAACCGAGTTTACGTGTGTAATCAAAGTAATGATAAATCTTTGTCAAAACTTATTTAAAAAAAAAGAAGAAAAAAGAGTTGAATAGTTGCAAAATAGACGAAATGAATGCAACCACCCATTAACACTCATCTGACGCCCAATCAAGGAGGATCGAAACCATTCATCTGCCTTAAAAGATATATAAAAAGCAAGCATCTTCTGAACACAAAAAGGGGGGTCCCCACTTTCATACCCATATACTCACGTATTTGTGAGTGAGACCATGACAATCAAATGAGGTTTCTTTCTTTTATTTCCAGTTCCTTCTTCATGCATTGATCTTTGCTTGTATGGCGTCATTGTTGGTTTGCGGGTTGCCTTTCAAAGTGCTACCTAGAACATGAATGCAGAGCTCAACTGGTTGACAATTGAGCAAAGGTAAAGATCTTTATTTTGCATTTCTTCCACTATTATTATCATTAAAGTTGGTATTAACTACCTGACAATTTTGCAAGATACGATCTTCTTATTCCTTATTGATCAGTTAAATTTGACTATGTATCACCTTCTCATTCTCACACATATTCCATCCTATCAGAGATATACTCAGATGTTGAAAGCACAATAAAAAAGATTACCTATGCTAGTTATATCCCGCCTCAGCGACTATTCTCGCATTTGGGCTTATGTCTTCTCAATTATGTTTTAATCTACTTTTTCTTTTTCTTTGTATAAATGTGTTATTTCCCTTTTTACCGTCGTAATTTATGAAATATATATGTTTTATGCGATGTTATGTAAATTTGGTGCATTTTACCTTGTTTTACTTTTTCTATGCTAACCTTAACTTTTGTAAATAATGTTTTGATTATTATATTAACTTTTAGGTGTCTAACATTTTCTTTTGTTTCTTTTATTTTGGAGTCCTACTTCTTTTAACTTTATTTTACTTTTTGTGTATACTCGTTAATGTTTTAGTTTTAAAGAATTGTTAATTGACCAAAACATGTCCTTATAATTAATTGTTGTTCAAAGAATCTTATTCACTAACAACTCTATCACACGCTATACATCAATGACTAATATTCTAATTTAAAAACATAAACATAAATAAGCAACAATTAAACTATTAAATAAGAGAATCAATTAATATTTAATATATATCTCCACTTATTAAATCAATCATTAAGCATTTGAACATTTGATTTTTATGTGGAAGGAGGTAAGATACATTTAATTGTTCTTGCATAAAAGGATATGGTAGTCAATTTCTTTTCTTCAATTTCCAAGTGAAACGTAGCTGAGGCTCTACAATACTCTAAGGTCAAAACCTTAGAGCACTCATTAGTTTGCTACTCCTGTAAACTTTTTGGGGTTTTTTCTTTTTTCTTTTTTCTTTTCAAGGTTGCTAGTTGTTGGATCATTTCTAGTTAGTTGTCTCTTTTGATACATGAGAGGGTTGAGTTGTGCCACTATTGGCGTGGATTTAACCCCTACTCACGGGGTTATAAACTTTGGGATCACGTTCGTGTTACTTCTTACTAGCTGCTGAGAAGTTCAAAATGTTAATGTGGTGTCGAAGCAACACCTAACCCCGAAAAACATCAACACCTTCCAAATAGACCAGAGGATGAAACTGAGTGTCAAGTCCAGAGATCAATTTAGAATGTGGCTTTTGAAAGCATCAACACGCCAAGAGGAAATGATTTCAAGGATGGTTTGGGAGGGTTGACGATTTGATTTCCTGAACAACATGGTGAGTCTAGTCCATTGGTAGTCAGCAAAGGAGTAGTCATTAAAGATGTGTCGAGCTCTCTATTGATCATCCATATAAATATATAAAAGGGAGGGACCTCCAAATCCCCATTTATGGAGGCGATCCCACATTAGAGTCATGTTATGTGCCAAAAACCATAGGAAGTGTGTAGAATTTCCTTGTAGATTCAAACTACAAATTGTAATATGCTAAAACAATTGACTTGAACCTACTCTTCTCATCAGTGGAAATGATAAACGATCGATGAAATCACAAAACACAAAAGAGAAATAATTTAATCACACATAACACACTAATTTTCTGGGGAAAGCCACAACTAAAAACCCCTGTTATCTGTATATTGCATTAATTAGAAAATATGAGAAGAATACAATGCTTTGCTCAAGCCTGAGAAGCCTCTACACTATATTTATCTATCTCACTGCTTCACCGACAAGATCAAGCCAGTACTTAGCCAATTTTGTTGCTTGCCAAGCTCCTATTTCCTTGTGTAGTTTCCTTGGGAATTAACCCATATTTAGTTGGGAAATTCCATAAATATGAATTGCGGAATCCTCATAGGCCTTCCTTTGATTACATGCACCACTTGTACAATTCAGATGATTATACAACTGATAGTACACTATCCCCAAACTCCAATCTCAATTAGGGTTTTCTCTGATCTGACATGCATGAGTTAATTATGAGTGAATCTTCAGTTTACTGGTTGATCAGTGTTGGTTACACCCCACTATTGCAGGTTACACCCCACTACTGGATCTCCCACTAATTCCTCCGTGAGTTGGAACTAATTTAACTAACTTTAACTCGATTAGACTGAATTAAATAATTACAACTCAAAATAAACTCAACCAGGGCTCCTAAAAAGTAGGAGACACTCTACATGACTCAAGTTAGAGCCTCAACTCGAATTAACTGAGCCATCTAATTCAAATTAACTTAGTTAATTATTACAATTTATCATGAGATTTGGAATTACAATTTAATTCAAGGACAAAATTAAATTAGGATTTTCTTGTTGCATTTTCAACAAAGTGTGGAATTTTGGTCCAAAGATTCCCATGCCAAATAACCACCCAAATTTTATAAGCTTCAAAATTTGATAAATAATAGGCTTCTCTTATAGTGAAATGTCCCATTGGCCTATATCCCCATCAAATCTTATCCGCTCTAGTGAGAATGGGGATTTCCCTCTGCTGCAATTGTTGAGAAAGTAAATTCAATTCTTCCCAAAGGATGACAAATCCCCAATCATCTATGTCTTTCTAATTCCTCCCAAGTCACTGATAGGGTCCTTCTAGCAATGCGCAACCTATAAAAAGCTTTTGTCGACTAGGAGAGTTTTAAGCAAGGGGCATTGGATGATTGGTTTCAAGGGGGGAGTTGTTGCCATGATTCCTGCCAAAATCTAGAGGGGCCCCCATTATGTAGTTCCTAGAAGGTATGCTTTTGAATTAGATCCTTGTTTTGATCTGCTAAATTCCAGATCGAAGAGCCCTAAATGCATCCTATGGGGTGAAGCTTAGAAACAAGACTCATGCCTAGGTAATATTTTTTGTTCTAGTTTGCTTTCCATATGTCCTCACCATATTGAAGCAATCTCCAACACAATTTTGTGCCCATCACTTTTTTGAGTTGCTATGGATCCCTCAATCCTAATCCCCCATAATGCTTTAGAAAATAAAATTTCTCCCAAGGCACCAATGCCCATTATTTCTCCCTGAAGGCACAATTCGAGAGGAAAGAATGAAAGATTTTGCAAATAGAGAACAATACCCCTTTAGATGCTACTAGAACTAAGACGAGATATATGGGCAAAGCCTACAACACAAATTTATGTTGGACAAGATGACTTCCAATGTTACTATATCTAAAAGTCCAATTGTCGAGCTTAGAAGTGAGCTTGTCCAAAATGTCCTGTCAGTGTATGGTTTTTAGAGAGTTGTCCACCAGAGGTGCACCCGAATAGATGACCGAAAGGTGAGCCCGTTGGAAGCCCAAGAGATGGGCCAAATGGCTTTGGATACCAGCATGAGTGTTGAAAAATAAGATTTGTGATTTTGAAGGATTGATGGAGGTGCCAGAGGTGGCCATGAAGTCATCGAGAATTTGTTTGATGGCCAGAGCTTCTTGGACTATGGGTTGGCCCATATACATGGTGTCATCCACAAATTGTTGATGGGTAATGGGATCTAGGTGGATGGTTAGTTTAATGCCTTTTAACATGCCTATGAGAGTAACAATTTTAAGGTACCAAGCCTCTCAATAACTAGGACAGAGAGGAAAGGGGATATATGGTCCCCTTGTATTATGCCTCAAGAGGCATGGAAAGGTGAGGATGAAGAGCCATTGATCAAAATAGAGAAGAAGGGGGAGGTGAACAAGGACAAGACCCAAGTAGTCCATTGGTCAAAGAAGACAAAAGCTTTGAGAATGTGGAAGAGATAAAACCAATTTAATTTATTGAAAACTTTGGAAAAATCGAATTTAATCACCATACTTGATTTTTTGAGCTTCTTCATAGAGTGAATATGTTCATGAGTGACCAATATTCAATCAAGGAATTGTCAGCCCTTTACATACTTTGATTGTTCTTTAGAAATTAATGAAGGGAAAAGAGTCTTCAATTTGTTGGCAATGATTTTTGATATAATTTTGTAGATAACGTTGCACAAAGCAATGGGACAAAAGGCACTAGGCTTAGTGGCTTGAGCAACTTTGGGGACCAACGCAAGGAAACTAGCATTAAAAGATTTGAGGTCAGTTTGGGAGCACTGTGATTCCTCCACTAGAGTTAAAATATTCCTACATAAGAAAGCCCAATAGACCTGAAAAAAGTTAGAGGCGAAGCCATCAGGACTTGGGGCTTTGTTCTTGGGAAGACTCACAACTGCTTCCTCGACTTCTTTCAAGGTGTTCTCTTGCATAAGGGTCACATTTTTCTCATCACTGACAAAGTTGGGGATATATTAAGTGATCTTTTCTATGGCGACAAGGTGATGGGGAATTAGCTCTTTTAATAGATAAACATGGAAAGAGGTGAGCTCCCTTTCAATGTCTGCATGAGAAGTGAACCTATAGCCATTAGATCCATTGAGGAAGAAGAGTCAATTGTGATGTCGATGTTGTAGCATGGACTTGTGGAAGAAACAAGTGTTACACTCCCCAACTTTGAGCCAATTAATCCTAGATTTATGATGCCAGAGGATTTCCTCTTGTATTCACCTTTGCTCTAATTGGGCTATTAGATTAGCCTTGAGCTAATTTAACTATGGGGAATGACCTTCGTTGATGCATCATTTTTGGACCTCTGCCATTTGAGCTTCAAGCCAAGATTTTCCCTCAAGGATGTTTCCAAATTCTTCGTGGTTCCATTTCTTGATATGGGCCTTGCGGATTTTTAATTTTTGCTGAAATTTGTACATTTGTGAGCCACTAGGGGTTTCAATTTGTTTCCACCATTCCTTGGCTTTTTCCACAAAGGTGGCATCTAAACTTTCAAATATGAACAGATGGTTCTTTGAGGAGGATTTGAAGTCCAACTCTAGGATAATACGCTAGTGGTTAGAACTAGTGCAGGGTGTTATTGATGCTTCCATGAACAAGTCTTTCTCTAGTAGATCCTCCAAAATGAGAAATCAATCCAACATATAGGGAATTTGGTGTTGGTTGCCTCACTTATTGTTCTAAGTGTGCATCCCATTGATAGTAGGAATGTTTATGGTGTGCATAGCCCTGATTTTTTCCTTGAAGATAGTTGATTTACTATCTAATCTGCGGATCTTGCTATTTTTTTCTTCTTCCAGGGATACAATGACATTGATGTCCCCCCCCCCCCCCCCCATTATGTAAGGATTTGCCTAACGAAAATTGCAAAGGGTGGAGAGACCATCAAGAAAGTTCCTCTTCTCAACCACTAATGACGTTCCATAGACTACTATGAAAGAATATGTGTCGTTAACATCTACTAGTTGTATCCTCGTCGTAAGAATTTGAGGGGTGGCCAACCAGTCTTGGAAAGAAACATCTAGAGGGTTGCAAAGGACAGAGAGGTCATTGACTGAGCTGCTTGCAGAAAGAGACTTAGACATGGTACCCCTTCCAGATTGTTTGAGAGAGCATTTCCATTCTTTCACAAGACACTTGGTTTCCTACAAGATTACTATACTGGGCTTTTCCTTTTTAACTCAATCCTTAATGAGCATGGGTTTTCTTTTGCCATTCAGATGCCTAATATTCCAAGAGAAGATATTCATTGAGGAGGGGTGGGAAAGGGAGAAAAAATCTTGGATAACCATTGGAATTTACCTAAATTCGCCAAGAAATCACTAGCTTATTGAACCAACTCTTGGGTGGTCTTCCTTCTTTTTCAATTTCCATCATTATAGGACTTGTTAACGACTTTAGATCTAGACACTTGTGTTCTTGAGGTTCCTTTATCGAGAGGGGGCCCTTTCTTGGTGATGATTGCGCTGCTTTGGACTTTGAGCAGAGTTTGCTGTAGCTGGATGAGCTTCAACTTCGGGACGATCCTAGGGTTTTGGTTCTTTAGCTCATCAAGCATTGCTATAAGTGCTTGTGCACGAGCTTCTGAATTTTTGGTGGCTTCGTTTTCCATGTGCTCTTTATTGGCGATAAGGGAAGATTGCTACATATTAGAAGTTTCAAACTCCATAGTCTTATGATCCTTGTGGGGGGTGCTATCGTCACAATTCTAAGGATTTTTCCTTTTCTTGACAGACGAATCCCAAACATCCTTACCTTGATTGTCAGATTGAGTCGAATTGCACCTCATACTGTGGGGTTTTAGCTACCTTAGGGAGGCAATGGTTTTGTCACTTACTTTTCCATGCCACACCTAATATAGGAGCATTGACCTATCTTCCAAGAGCTGATTGACCTGATGAAGCAGCACAAGAGGTGGAGGGCAAGCCACAACAACCTGCAAAAGCTTCCTTGGCCGTGACGTTACAGTAGGAGGGGTTGGGGGTGGGAGGAGGACATTAGAACTGTCAAATAACCAATGAAGATGAACGACTGAGCTATTGAGGAGAAAAACTGTCAGGATTTGTAAAGGATGTCAGGATTGTTGTAGAAAAAACCATCCGATCAACAAAAAACCTGGAATAACTCGTTTGTAGCCAAGTGAATTTTTAATAAACATATAAATACTTAATACTTATAATAAATCTTTTTTCTAAACTATATATAATCAACGCTATGCATATCACATTGAAAAATTAAATTATAAAAATTATAAAACACATGAAAAAACTAAAACCATAATTACAATATAACAAATTGAATTGAATGGATTTATAACTTGAGTGAGCCTGATGATACAATTGGATTAGATCTAATGTTTTCTTTTAGTCCACAAAGAAGAGAACACAATAACTTGCTATTCATGAGATAGAATCAAAGTTACATACATATTCAAGTTCCAAAGACCAAATATGGCTTCTTACAGTGAAATAGCTATAAGGAAACAATTTTCTAAACTTTCTAAACGCTTTTCTACGCATCTAACTCCATATCAAAATGACAAAAGTTCCAACCTAACAAAAATGATAACAACTTCTATACACATAAACATATGTCCCAATTTTTTGAAAAAAACATTGAATGACTAACGTTGTAACAAAGCTAACATCTAGTCAAAACACAAAGTCCACGCTGAAATAGTCCTCAAACTTTAACAAGAATTAATGAATTTTCTTGTCAGATACATAAAATTCCAAGAAAAAAGCCACAATTTTGTTGCAAATAGTTGCATCATTTGGAACTTTTCCTTTAAAAATTCTCAAGAATAGATGTAATGATTAAGAATATATACTTCCTCATTAGTAATCACAAGTTTAAATTTAAAATAAGATAGGGCATATATACTTTGTAAACCTTAATAATCAAATAATGATTAACAAAATAATGACCACCATAAAACTTAAACATATAAAAAATAAATTAATACAATATAAGTAAATTTTAAATTGTCAAGTCTCACTAGCACAACCGGTTGAGGAAGGACTTCGTCAGCAAGGTGACCTAGGATCAAACCTCACGTGTGGTGGTTGTGCCCTATGCTAGGGGGAGGAGACATGCTAAAAAATCCAAAAAAAATCCAGTCAACTAAGGGCTAGTGTGGCCCAGGCTTAGTGTGATCCTAGGGTGACTTTGACAACTTAAATGCCTCTAAATCGCGGCTCCTCAACCCACAGGTCAAGCCTAAGGGCTAGTGTGGCCCAGGCTGGGTGTGATCCCCGGGTGACTTTGACAACTTAGATGCCCCTTGTGATCCCCGGGTGACTTTGACAACTTAAATGCCTCGGGGTCACAGCTCCTCAACCCAAAGGGCAAGCCTAAAGAATCAAAGACAACTTAACAAACACAAAAAATAAATAATTTTTTTTGTGCCGCCCATTAATTAAATGTAATAATAACTTTAAAAATACTAATAAACCATAATTAAATAAACTTAAAAACACATAAATACGCTGCAAATTGAACCACCAACCATTTCCATTTCCCATGCACCCTCCCTTTCTTTAAGGAGTCACAGTGATATCGCATGCATCCTTTGGTAAGAAAAAGGAGTCAAAGCGTCCATCTAATAACCTAAGGACTTTTCCTTCGGAATTGAACGCCCAAGGAGAAAGTTCCTATACATACGGAAGCACTTCGGTTATGAGTGGCTTTGTACATCAAGGTTGTGTTTTGGGTCGTGGACTCCGCCAAACTTGTGAACTTGATCAGTTTGATCGATCTGCAACCCAAATTATTCACCTGTGCGTTGCTGTTCCCAGGAAGGAGATCCCGTCCTTTGATTTGATTCGAGTTGTTGTGGGTGTCTAGACTGTGATCGTTTTTTTGTGAGATGGGGAACACAGCGGAGGAGAACAGTTCTCTGTTTCCGATCTTCATACTGGCGATTATGGTCTTATCGCTGGTGCCATACACTATTCATCGAGTGGCGAATGCGGCGTGGAAGAAGGCCAGGAGCATTCACTGCCACTGTTCCGTCTGCTTACGCTCTGGAAAATACCGCACATCCGTGGCCAAGAAGGTAGGTTTTCCAGTTCGAGGAATCATCCTCCTCTAGGGTTTTGTATCGCAGGGTTTTTAATAGAATTATTGTGGGTCTGCCGCAGATCTCGAAATTTTCAACATGTAGCAACTTGATGCTCCTTCTGCTGTGGGCGATAATGCTTTTTCTGGTATACTATGTCAAGCATATTACTCGCGAGGTACGTGTTGTTTTTGTTCTCCAAATTTAGTAAAAACAGAAGAGGAAAACATGTTAGATTATGGTGTATGACAAAGGAGCTTCTGCCCTTTGACAAACATGGAAATCTTCGGAATCAGTCCTTGGTTGCGTGTGTCTATATTGACTGAATAGTAAATGGCCTAAATTTATTTGATGTGCTTGTGGTATTCAGAATTGGACAAAAGGTCTTCAACCTTCAAATATTTGTAACTCAGATGCTTCACCCTGGTTTCAGGAATAAATATGCTTGAATAAATAGATCGAACAAAATTGAATACCTTTTCCCGTATACGTCCAATATCCTTGTCGTGGGTACATGCTTCCTGTCTTTTGTTTTGATTGATCGTCACGTGTTGACCTAAATACAGATTAGAATTTTGAGTTCAAGCAGTAGTAAGTTAGGCCTCCTTCAATCTTCTTATGTTTTCATATCGAACAGTGTCCTAGTGTACCACTATGATTTCACTATAAAGTTTGATTCAGTCTTAGGCGTTTAAGTGCCAATTCTGCGCGTTATTGTTGATCTGTTTGGTAAAAGCTCCTTCCTTTGACTTTAGATTGTTAATTTGCCAATCCGATAATAAGAAGCACCATAGACTGCGAAAAGAACTAGCTTGAACGAGGCTCAAGATACCTTTATGTAAACTGTGAAAACTCTACAGGGCTTGTTTTTTCGAACATCAAAGCGTGATCCAAAACTGAAATGCTATCAACCAACATAATCAAAATGCTACTCTGAAAAATATCCGTAGAATCAAAATTGGTGAGAGGGTTTTCACATAGCATCGTACCTGTTTGTAAAAGCCTTGTTATTTGGTTCCTCTAGTCTTCCGAACATGTCTATAGATTTAGGTAAAGTTTCATATCATTGTCACACAACCTTGTTTTTTAATCAGCTAATATTGCTCTCCTTAATATAGGTATGCAGTGGCAGGCTAATACAATACCGTCACTACATGTCTGCATGTTTATGTTTGGATGGGTTTGCAGCCACTGACAACCTCTTTATTGTTGGAATCTTGTAATCCATGTGCCCACTAGCCTTACTTGGGGTTATTCTTGTTTTTATTCTCATGTACTGATTTTAACCAGTTTTAGAAAGGAGATATTATTCCAAAGCATTGGGCGCTCTTTATCATAAAAAATGAGAACAAACATAGAGGATTACACATTATTCTTTTATTTTTTTCCATTCAACATAGAAATTCATGGGAAAACATATGAAAGAGCATATGTGGTCATATATGGTTGCACTAATTTGGGAACATGGTGACAAGTTGCAGGCAGGGCTAAAGAGACTCCCCAAATTTCAAGGAGCAGTACAGGGGAAAACACCATAAATGTTAAATTGGCAACTAGGGCCAAACTCCATGTGGATCAGCTTATTTATGACAGCTGATATTTTTATTGGATCCCTCTCGTCGAGAGGTGTAGGATTGATCCAAAGATCATCCGATTCCGATAAGTATTTATGGAGATATGAATTTGTTTTGATTATGGAATTATTATCAAGCCGACCAGCAACTTGAGTAGGCTCAGAAGCCCAATAGTCACGTCTATTCAACCTCTACGTTTTAGTATAAATTGGTGAGGATTTGAAGTCATTTGAACACACATTCTTGGTGTGATCTCCTCCTCTCCACGTATTTGGGTTTTTGGTGAAGGAGAGAGACACTAAGTGTACGCTGGGCAAAGTAGATGATGCCCTAGCCGCAGAGAAAAGAAGGAACTGGCCGCAGTTATAGAGGGGAGCTCTAGCCCTAGATGCAGTCAAAGGGAGCTTCTATATGCAGCCTAAAAAGAGCCCTAATCTGCTGATCTAAGAGGCCCTATATCCACAGTCATAATTTGCCTTAACCACAGTCAATGAAGGAGGTTCCAGCCACAGTCAAGAGTGGCTCTTCTACGCAGCAAGGAGAGGCTTTCTATACGCTGTCTAAGGGAGCTTCAACGCTGTCAAAGGAAGCCCTAAAAGAGCCATAACCGCAGGCAAGAGGAAGACTTCCATATCACAGTAAGCAGCAGTCAAGGGGAGGCTACTTCACTGTATGAAGGAGGCCCAACCGAGACCTAAATGAAGGCCCTAATCCACAGTTAGGAAAGGTCCTAATCTGCTGTTCTAAAGGCACTTATACGCAGTCCAGAAGAAGCCTTTATATGCTGTAAATGAAGGCCCTTATACACTGCCTGAAGTAACCCTTAAACGCAGCCCTAAAAGAGCTCTCATCCACTGTTAATGAAGTCCTTATTTATAGCTACATAAAGACTCTCATTCACAGCAACGTCAGCCCTATAACGCAGCAAGGAAATGTCTTATCACAGCATTACATGTTTGCTGTAGGTGACAGTAAAGAGTAGCGTGGAGGGCAGCACCCTATTGGTGGACAGCCACAGTAAGAAGAAGCAATTCTGGGTTTGTTTAAGGGTTGTTAGGGACTATGATTGGGTGCCCTAACCAGTCCAGAATTGCTGCATCCAAATTACCCTCCAACAGTGAGCTAATGCATACATTCTGAAGTGTATCTTGTATGTGTTGGGACAGCTAGTTTGCTGTGATAGAAGAAGGTATTTTTCATATGCCTTAAAGACTGTTTGATAAGCCACAGCTATATAATGAAAGGCAGCATGATGATGAATGAGACCATGAAAGATGCAGCATGATGGGCATGTCAGGGGCAGCATGATGATAGGAGCAGATGGGTGCAACTAGAGGACTAGATGCAGCACGATGACAGGTATCAGTTGAAGCAGAATGTCTTCAATTGATCTCATCATGATACGAAATGATCTATATTAGATTTAGAAAAGTCAAAGTATTGACTTCTGTTGTAAATGTACTCTCTCTCTCTCTCTGCTGAACTTTGAAGATAAAAGAAGATTTGATCAAAGGGTTTCCTCACACATTGTGGGGTTTGTCCCTGGCTTGCGCCATATCTTGTGTCCTCTTGTCTTGGCTTGTCTTCTGCGATTTATATTTATGTTCTATCTGCAGTTTATCTTAATGCTGATGTGATTGCTATCTGTGAAAATTTATATAAATTGCTCCAGCAGAGAACATACCTAAAATTAACATGGTATCAGAGCTGAGGTGAAGACAATGCCCAAGCAAGAGTGAAAGAGCTATGACTGAAGACAGTTGGGACAAGACAGAAGGATCAATGGGTTCCTCATAATTCACCTAGGGTGAAGTCAAAGCAGAGGATGTTATCAGAATGGCGCAGCAGAAGTTTCTGATGGCCCATCTAATGATCCCTTCATTGGGAAGTTCGGATCTAAGGGTGGAAGGAAAGGCAGATGCCTTGTTGAAATAAGTTCGGCCGTTATGCGAAGGAGTGTCCGAATGGCAGGGACACATCTCTTGATGAAGATAACAATCATTCCTGGGACATCTTCAACGATTAAAGGAATGACTGGTAATGCAGATCATCAAGGAAATGGTCGACTCTTCCATGAAAGCAAGAAACCCCAGAATCTCTCTTATGTACCTGATCGCAAGAAGAACCTGATGTCCATCTCGGAAATGGAAGTCAAAGGTTACAGGGTGGCACTTATCGATGGAAAGGTACGTGTTTGAAAAGAGATCTTTCAAAGATGTTTTTGAGTTCTGGGTTGTATCAAGTTGCAGGAAGTCCACTGGGGACCATGTCCGTTGACTCAGCACCGGAGGTCTGTGAGTCAGATGGTGACTTGAATGCCTGAATTCAAAGGGAGCATGCAGGTACTTGTCTGAAATGTACTGAAGGAAAATATTATAAGGGGACCATTCCCCTCATGCAGCAGGTCCACAGGCTTGGGACAACCCGAGGAGTTTAAGACTCATGATCAGGAATCTCATGTATACAGGTGGAAGAAAGCCCTCTATGGCTTGAAGCAAAAACACCTCGGGCATAGTATGAGAGGATTGATAGCTGTCCAATGCAGCTGAGACTCACTAGTAGTGAAACCGATCCAAACCATTACTCGAAGGTTGTGGATGATAAACCTCTCATACCGGCACCTATGTCTGACAGGTGCAGACCCTCTCATTTATAAGAGATAGAGGGAGTTGGATTCTGAATGTGGAAAGATAAGTTGCAAGCCTGTGACTACCTCAAGGATCTTAACTTTCAGAAGTTATATGGTAGTGATGTCGGACCTGATTTGGGAAATGCCTTTGAGTTTCATAAACTCATTCGAGTTGATGTTCTTGGAGAGCCTTTGTCCGGACATCTGTGTTGCAGTTAGCATGGTGAGGTTGAGCCTCATCATTTTCACTGGGTTGGTGCCAAGAATCTTTTGAGATATCTTCGGGGCACGATAAACCATGGGCTGAGATACATTGCCGGGAGTGTGATACTCCGTGGATATACTGATGCCGATTGGGCTGGCAGTGTGGTGGATCGTAAGAGCACATCTGGATGCTTTTTCAATCTTGGTTCTGCTTCGATCTCATGGATGAGAAGGAAGCAGAAGTCGGTGGCTTTGAGCACCGCGGAGGC
>APFE030366085.1:2712-14256 GCA_000404065.3 Pinus taeda | reverse complement strand
ATAGTTAGTGATAAGGTAATAGTTAATGTAAATATTGAAATTAAGTACTAGTTATTATTATTATTATCATAATTAAATTATTATAGTAGTGCTACTAACAACTAAAAAGAGAAAGGAGGAGGGGAATCTACCACTAAATGCTAAGCCTAAGATGTATTGTTGACCTTAATTTTTGTGATTAGGGGAAGTCAGCTTCCACTAATCTTCATACCATTGTCTCTGTTGAGATTATGTGGATGCTTCATAATTTCAAGAGCTTCTCTAATCTTTTGTCTATGATGTTGTTCTTCCGTTGCGATAATTGAGGTGCTTTCCAAACAGACATGGTGTTTTTCTTTTGAGTAGTGTTCTGCCAAGGATGAGGTACGAGACCTTTCATTCTTAATATCAACTCCATGTTCCTTAAGTCTAGTCTGCAGGGAGCGACCTGTTTCACCAATGTAGCTTTTTCCACATAAACAATCTATTTTATAGACTCCCTTAAGCTCATGTCTATCAATACTATCTTTGACTGACCTCATACCTCGCCTAATAGTTCTAGGTGCTGAGAATTGCGTGTTTATGTTTTTCTTCCTTAGGATTCTAGCAATCTTATATGTTACTCCATGAATATAAGGTAGGAATACCCTACCACAATGAGGTTGGTCTTGCACCTTAGGTTTATGAGATAACATCCTTCTTTCAACTTTCTCTATAGCTCTTTTAATATTTTTTTCTTTGTAGCCTATACTCTTAAAGGTTGAAACCAAATGTTTCTTTTCTTCATTAAGATGCTCAGCGTCAAAAATTCGAAGAGCCCTGATAGCAAGAGTGTTTAAAACACTAAATTTCTGGGCTGGGTGATGGTGGGAATTAGCCTGGAGGTAGCTTTCTGTGTGGGTTGACTTCCTGAAAACCTGATGCCCTAAAGAGCCATCCTCTTTCCTAATGATGAGAACATCTAATTGGAATGTTGATGTTTTCTTCAAGTTCCATAGTAAATTTTATTTCCGGTGAGATAGAATTGAGGTGAATAAAGAACTTGCCAAGCTCTGTTTTACCATGTATCCATTTTATATTGGTATCATCGATGAATTGCTTCCACCAAGCTGGCTTCAAAGGGTAAGATTCCAGGGCTTTATTTTTGAAGTATTCCATGTATAAGTTGGCCACGATTGCCGAAAGAGGTGATCCCATTACCACACCGGATGTTTGTTCATAATATATTGCTTGGAAGGTGAAGACAGTTGATCGCAAGCAGATTTCGGCCAATTTTGCAGTTCCTGGATCAATAATATCTGTTATAACCTGAGTGGCTTAATCAAGAGGAATCTTGGTGAATAAGGACACTACGTCAAAGCTAACAAGGATGTCATCATTTTTTATCTTCTCATTTTTAATAAGATTCACAAAATCATGGGAGTCTTTAATGAAAGAATCAATATTTCTGACAAGGGGGTTAAGGATTTTTGCAACATACTTAGCGAGCTCATAGGTTGGGGATGCAATAGTATTAACTATTGGTCTAAGAGGAATTCATTCTTTATGGATCTTGGGTAACCCATTGAGTCTTGGGATAGTTTCACAAGAATAGGTCAATTTCTTCTTTAATTTATCTTCAAGGTTGGAATCCAAAATCGTCTTTTTTACTTCCTTCATAAACTTGGGAATGGGATTATTGTTCATCTTCTTATAACACCCATATCTGAGGTGTTCATTCATTTTTCATACATAGTCTTCTTTATCGAAGATCACCACTGCCCCTCTGTTATCTGCCTTAGGAACCACAATTTTATCATTGTTTTGCAAGGATTTCAAGGCTCTTTGTTCTTCTTTACTGAATTTACTTTTCAGAGTTTTGGCCTTTCTTATAATGAGGGAAAATTCTTGTCTTACTGTTTCTTTATCTTCCAAAGGAATATTATTAATCCCATCCTCTATGCTACATATCAAATTTTCAATAGGAAGGTTTTTTGCAGCAACGACAAATCCCAAACCTTTGCTGAGAAATATACTCAAGATCTAATTCTGGTTTCGACTATGCTATGTTTATTACTTTTGTCCAAGTCATGATTATGTGCATTATCATTAGATAAGTCATGATTATGTGTATTACCATTGTCTAAACATTGACAGCTATTAATTTCAGAGCCGATATTATCGATGTCTGAATTGTCAACAGTACCATGTGAATTATCTACGCTTACAAAATATCGATTAATCCCGCTTAAAGTGTCATAAATATTACCGATACCTAAGTTAGAATCATTGTTATCTGAGTCTTTCTTCTATGTTTAATCGCTATCCAAACTAGCGTTATCTAAACTTTGCTTCTACGTGTAATCGTTGTCCAAATCGACATTATCTAAACTCTGCTTCTGCGTGTACTTCTTGTCCAAATCAGCGTTCTCTAAACCCTCATTCATCGTTTTTCTATTGATGTCAATGTTTCCTACGTTATGCGCAATAACTTTATGATTTACATTGCCAATATGATAACTGCCCGCATTATGCATTTTTCTGGCATGTGAATCCTGAACTTTGTTATGCGCAATCTTCAAATTCATTGTTCTAACTGATGCTGAAGAGCAACAACTCAGATGAATTTCTTTGTTACGCGTAGTTCCTTTATCCAAATCTGCAGTCTTCAAATCCGTTGTTCTAGCTTCAGCTGAAGAGCAACAACTCAAATGAATATCTTTGTTATGCACAGTCCCTTTATCCAAATTCGTTGTTCTAACTTTTGAAAATCTTTGCTTCTGTGTGTAATCACTATCCAAATCAGCGTTATCTAAAGTTTACTTCTGCATGTACTTGTTGTCCAAATCAGTGTTATCTAAACCTTGATTCATCGTTTTGTTATTGATATCATTGTTTTCTATGTTATGCGCAATAACTTTCTTATTTACATTGCCAATATGATAGCTACCTGCGTTATGCATTTTTCTGGCATGTGAATCTTGAATTTTGTTATGCACAGTCTTCAAATTCGTTGTTATAAATTCCGTTGAAGAGAAGCAACTCAGATCAATTTCTTTGTTATGCGTAGTGCCTTTATCCAAATCCGCAGTCTTCAAATCCATTGTTCTAACTTCCGCTAAAGAGCAACAACTCAATGAATATCTTTGTTATGCGTAGTCCCTTTATCCAAATCTGTTGGTCTAACTTTTGAAGAACAATGACTCAGAAAGTTTTCATTTATTCTCATCGATCCTAATCCTTCTGAGTCTATCCAATTTTCAATGGCATTGTTCAGATTTTTGTACTTAAATAAATTGGACAATTTCTTGTGTTGTCTTCTTTGAGCAATGTGTCCTTCATTAATGGCTTTTAGATTATCCCTAGCATCAATAATAGACCAAAGATCCTTATTGATGTTGCTAGCTAGTTTTAGGTGTGCTGAGAACGCTGAGTGTCCAATATTATCCAAAGAAGCCCTAACCCTCTTAATTTCTGCCCGAATTAGAGAAATTCTTAGTTGAAAAAACACTTTGCTGTTAATTTTTTTATGAAGTCTATGATTAATCTATGCAAATGGGGGAATGAGATTATTATTATGACAGTTCCTAACAAATTGCAGGTCTGCAGCTCTCTTTCTATCTTCATTCTCCGGTAACTAAGTCATATGATTTTCTTTATCTAAAAAATTGTTCATTATTTTATTAATAAAAACAAAATTAAAATCTAACAAATTAAATTTTATTATTTTTATTACTTGGCTCAACGCAGTTTATTGCACTAAAAAACACCAAAAGAAGGTGGAAGAATGTGTTAATTTTTAGAGTTATTATTATTAGTAGTAATAATATAGCGACATTAAAAATGTTGACATACAATCTTTCTTACATTACATCTAATGGCTGCAGATATACCCTATACTAGGTTGTAGAGTGTGCAACAACCTTATAACATAAATGACTAGTAAAATGTCAATATGCATCAATGCATGATAAATATAAAATTTTACTTCATTATACATATCGGTAGCTAAAATTAAAAAGCCAAAAAAGTCAATTAAATTATAACTAATTTGAAATTATTATTATTATTAATATTAATATTAATTACAAAAAATATATATTGATTAAACATATATAAATTTAAAAATATATTTAATAATATTCTTAACTATGGGTATTCACCCCTATTTCTTCAGGAAAAGCACACTTTCAGAGCTCAAAGCTCTGTTAGCATCCAAAATTGTACCCTCTTTGACCCAATTTTCCTCTTGAGTGCATGGGAACATTACGAAGGAATGCAGCTTTTCCCTTCAACACTTAAGAGTGATACAAATCACCATATTTTCCTTACAGTTCACGGGAACATCACAAAGGCATTAAGCTCCATCCATTACACCATTCAACATCAAACAGTGCGCCCTCCCTTTCCTTTATCGCATAGGTGCACTTTCAAGACTTGAAGCTCTATTTTCTTCATCCTTCATTCTTTCAGAGTGTGAAAGTGTGCCCTCCTTGTCTCCTAGGGCACATGGGTGCATAGTGAAGACCTAAAGGCCTCTTTTCCTTTTTCCTTGACCATTAAGGGTGCTACAGTGTAACATGGCTGACATTTTCCTCTTTCTTGAGCACGTGAGTGCACTATAAAGCTCTGAATACACATGCATGTCCCCATCATGGTTTGACAGGTCTCCCTCCTAGTTTTCATGTGTGTTTTACTTTCATGAAATTTATTTTTGGCTTCCATTCATTTTTTTCATTACCTATCATCCATGATGAATCTTTGAGGATGATTTATAGGTTTTTATACATAGTTAGTTGTTTTATGATGATCCTATCACTATGAGTGTGATTCCACAAACATCTGACTATGGTACAAGCGTCACAACTATGTCATCATCTGTTGGAGACATGTTGCCTTGTAAACTACCCTCAAGAACAAAACTTTCAAATCAAGCGTTGATGATTCAATTGAAGTTTCAAAGCCTAGTGTTATATATGTGGACAATCAATGTTTTATGACAAGATGATAGAGGTTAACTGGACCAAGATCTATGACACATTCATTTAAGAGAAGTTTTTAGAGGAATTAGAATATGTTCACCCATATATCAAGACGAAGTCTACAATACACAAGGTCACATATAGATTCCCAATCATGCCATGTGTTGAAGCTATTGAATGGATCATCACACACATGGATGACTCTTAACTTGTGCTCCAGAGTGAGAGTGACAATCACCTCACCACTTATTATGGTGAGGATATGTAGACATACCCTAATATTCTCCAACCCAATGAGTATGCAAATGATAGGTTCTACACAAGATGGGATATCCTCGATACGAAAGATGCTATTAACCAATGGTGATGATAACCTAACAATTTTCTTTGTCACCCATCAATAGTTTATTCAACAAAGATCCTAAGAGACGTATGTCAGTATTTTATCACTATTTATTTTGAGACATTTGGTCTTATGAACATTGAAGTGTTCTAAGAGAATTGGATATATTCATTCAATATGGTGGTCAATTATGGAAGAGCCTTCAATCTAGAGGATATATTATTATATGAGCTGTAGCGATAAGTGGGGTAAGCTAAATCTTCTTTACAGGAAAATCAAGATCTAGAATTTGACATGTTTTCATATCTTCTAGATGGTATCTATGCACTGTATGTGTTCTCAAAAATATATTAGAATTGTACTCCTAAAGAGAATCTCTAAGTTTATTTCCACTAGAGGGTATTATCATAGGGGATATTTACAGGCGCATACAACAAGTTGGATGAACACTTCTTTTTAGCTATTTCTTGCATGAAATTCAACATGGATCTACCATGCATGACTAATTAAGACAAGGAGTCACTTCAAGATATCATGGTCTATTTTTAATCTTCCAAGGGCACATGTATCAGATGCTTTGGATGTCAAACAAGCCCTCATCTTATGTTGTGATATGTGACAAACAATGTAGTCATGCAGGAAGTGGAAAATCAGCTGAGCAAGGGGTTTCAAGAATTCTTGAAAGGAGAAATAAATCCCCTTGGCACATCCCTTCATCGAGGATCTGATTGTATGAATTAAATAATCACAAAACATTGGTAGCAAATACATAAGAGTTGAAGCGCCTACACTTCACCACAAAATACTTCCATGCATATGATCCTCTGTGAATTGTTAGACTATATTGTCAATGGTTTTGATCTCAATTGGATCATTACATTTTTTTCATCCATCTCGATGCAATTGGAGTGAAAAAAATGGAGGAATCATCTCACGAGACCATTTTTCCTGGCATGGCACAATTTGGAAAAATGACTTCTGAAACCTTACAAGAGCATATTGAGGCATCAAACAATATTTTTCGGGTTTAAAAATTTTCCTCTTTACCATGCCACCTATTCCTTCTATTCCACATAGAGAAATATTTCCAGCGATGCATAAATCATGTCAATCAGAGTGCGCATGAAAATGCTATGCCACTCAGAAGTTAACCTTCTTGTTTTCACACCTATAGTTCGAGAGGATGCCTTGTCAGCCCCATTATTCATGGAAAATGGGCTAGCCACGTGTTTGTGATGTAGAAGACTCTATAAGAGTCTATTTTGTAACTCTAGTTAAGAGTTGATGTAGCCAAACCAAACCACCATTAGGCCATCGGGTTGGGTTATAACCGCACCACTAGGAGGAAGAGGGATTACATTCTTTTGAGAGAATTTGTTCTATAGATGAGAAAAGATATACATGAGAGATAGGTGGTAGAGAAAATAGAGAGGATTTTTTCACTGTAGCAGCCCATGGACCAGACAGATTACTTCTTTGTACCTGCAGCCATATTTCCAGACAGAGAAAGAGACTGAAGTGCGCTCACCTTTGAGTTGGGTTTTCTCCCAAAAGGGTTTCCTAGAGAGCATATATTCTCTCTCATGTGTCTTTGTGATTATTTTTCATTCTCTTCTTTTCAACATAATTTAGTTTTACATGCCTACACTAATCACAGTAAGATCTACAAACCTAAAAATTAAATAATATTGTAATTGTGTAGAATCTCATATTTTTAATAGAATATCATCATCTCTATTGTGACGAACTGTTAGTGGAATATCCGCCCTAGTTTACGGATTGGGTTCGGTCATAAGATGGGTTATTTATCACTATCTAAACTTGCATATGAGAATTTAAACAACCGGTACAATGCCAGAATGAAGAAACATCCAACCATGCACGCGAGTGCACTCCACAACCCACCATCTTAGGACTTGCAAGAGAAAGAGCTAGAAGAGGAGTAAATGACACCTCAATTAAAGAAGTTGCCTCCCAGGAATAGGATTAGGTATTTCTTGGGCAAGTGAAGTAGGAAATGGAAGGACTATCCTTTAAAAATGGGAGCTACACAAGCAGAGATAAAGAGGAGAGGAGGAGAAGAATAAGAACAAGAGGAGGAGGAGAGTAGGAAGTAGGATGAGTTACTTGAGAAGAAAAAGATAGATGAACAAGAGAGGAGACATATAAGGGAAGAATAAAAGAGGTAATGTGAGGAGGAGGAAGAAACACAGAGGCTCAAATAAGAAGAATTGGCTCAAGAGCTTAAGGAGGAGAAATTAGAGGAATAAGATATCATCCAACCAATGGATGATGAGCACAATACTCCAAGTGAACAACCACTCATGAGAGATCATATTCCTTTCAGAGATATAGGGATCATACCTCCACCAACATATCAAGTCATGAACGAATGCAACATAAAATTTGATCAACTAAAGAAGAGTATCATGCACCAAAGGCATAGATACTTCCCACAGGATCATGAGAATCAAGTGTGAGCGGTGACATAGAAACTGATCACTTCCAACATTAGAAGGAATATTAAGGTATTTATGGTGGAAAATGTTGCATTCACTATACCGACATGGGATAGCTCCTAATATTTTTTGAAGGAAAATGAAAGGTTAAGAACAAAATGAGATGGAACAAATCAACAAATAGAGCATCTTGCAGCACAAAACCAATAGTTGTCATCATAGAACGCTAATACTATGGAATGTTAGTCAACAATGTTAGAAGGGTTGGGCCAATGTAGGATACCATGGAATGCTTATATGATGAGATCACACTCATAGAATAGGTCATCACCCCTCTCATTAGCTCTAGTTCACCCCCAAGCCGAGAGTTGTTACCCATCGATTAAGAACCTCTTGTTGATATCTTCAACCGGGTATTTATTTCCCTCTTTTATGATATGGTTTTCTGTAGCGTCATCATGCTTTTGTGGATGTTTTTATTCACTTTCATAGGCTATTCCTATAAAAGCTCACCTTTCTCTCTTGTGAGGCTTTTATGTTTCTCCTAAGCTTAGAATATTTCTCTAGCTAATAAACTTAATGGATATTTATATTGCATCCATTAAGCTGATCTAGAATTTGATCTAGAATTCTTATGATGAAATAATTATCCATTCCCAATCATCAATGGGATTTCATTTGGCAATAATCTCATATCTAGGTGTCTCGTTTTCGAGGCATTTAAATTCTCTTTATTGATTTGTTAATAAGGTATTTACTCCCACTTTTACCCCCCATATCAAAACTTTCTACTATAACTCAGTGTAGCTTTGGTCTAGAATGACAACAATGAAGGGGTATTACAATTTATATTTGAATTTATAATGTCATAAGTACATATGAAAAAGAGTTGATTTAAATTAGGCTAGAAATTTAATCACTCTCCCACCTTAATTTTGGCTCTAAGAGTAGAAAACTAATCTTATTAACCTCTTGAAATTTATTACTAGCTCACTCTAAGAAGAATATGTTTAGGAATTTGTCAAAAGAAAGTGAATTGAATTTGTCTATAGAGTAGGGGACACGATTTCCTTTAGAAATTTAAAACAAGTTACATTATATTGTAATATCATAACAGATAAAAATATGGATAAGAATTAGAAGGAAATTGAAAATAAAATAAAATATTATCTATTGCAAAGGAATACACAAGAATTTTAAGATAAGAAGAATTAATTAAGTATTACGGAATCAAAATAAAAATTTCAAAATTGCTTTTAATAGGAGGGAATCAATGAAAGTAAAGAAGGAATGAGAATATGAAATTATTTCAGTGATAAGAAAATCATAGAAATATTGTCAATATTATCTGAGAAATGAAAATATAGAAAGACAAATGAGTAGAAAAGTCTTAGAGATATCTAAATCAAGATCACTTATCATCACTGTTATGAAGCTAGGTCACAAAAAGATAGAAAAGATAGATCAACGCCTTAGAAATAAGCCTCTTCAAGGGGGAAACGTCCTTTACATTACACAAATGAACAATTCTTATATGATTCAAATGAAAAAACCTCATTTCTTTATATAGGAGTCTAAGCGGTCACAATATAACCAAATCCAACCTAAAAATAACAGTATAAAGGTACAAAAATAATAATAGTGGGATTCTATGGGGCACAATAATAACAATATGGGGACAATAGGGGCAAGACACAAACAATAAGGGATACAATGACAATAGTAATGAGGGAATCACTAGTATTGTAGGGACCTAACATGCCCCTCTCCTTCAAAAAAGTTTTTTCCTCAATGATTGAGTAGTTTTGGATGCTCCTGTATAAAATTCTCATCCTCCCATGTGGAATCTTCAATCGGTAAGATCTTCCACTTGATGAGATACTCTGAAATTGATCAATTTCGTAGCTGTCGAGTTCTTGTTTCTTTGACTGCTGCAGGTTCCAATATGATTTTTCCTTCCTCATCAAGTTCGACCAATATTGTTTGAACTGGAACCTTGTTACCTATAACCTTCTTTAATCGTGAATCATGGAACATTGGGTGTACATGGGAAGCTACATGAAGCTCCAATTTGTATGCCATAGTACTTATCTTTTACAACACCTTGTACGGATCATAATACTTTGGTGATAATTTACTATCCTTCTTATCTTTCTTGAGGTACATTTGTTTATACGGTTGTAACTGTAGGAATACCCAATTACCTACATCAAAACTTCTTTTGTCGCGATGTTGATCTGCCTACTGTTTCATTCTATTTTGCACTAAGGCGAGGTTATCCTTTAAGAGTTGGAGAAATCCTTGTTGATGCTCGATGTTATCTTCCATTGCTTGAACCTTAGAAATTTCTCTTAAATATGATGTGATGGATGGTGGATGATATCCATAAAGTGCCATAAATGGGGTCATTTTTGTTGCAGTATGGAAGGAAGTGTTAACCACCATTTAGCCAGAGGCAACCATTTGACCCATTGTGTCTGTTTATCAGATACAAAGTAGGGAAGGTATCCTTCCAAACATTTGTCTACTATCCCAGTTTACCCATCAGATTGAGGATGATAAGATGAGATATGAGCTAACTAAGTACCAAGACACGAAAATAATTTTGTCCAAAACATTTCGGTGAAAATGTGATCTCTGTCACTTACAATAAGCTTTGGATTTCTATTTTGAATTTTTTCCATAAATGCATTAGAAATTGTACTTGCTTTACGTGGATGAGATAATGTACAAAATTGTACATACATGGTAAGTCTATCAACTACCACCATGATAACACTCTTTCCTTCGGACTTGGGTAAACCTATGATAAAATCCATTGAAATGTCCTCCTAACATTAGCTTGGAATGGATAAAGGTTGTAATAGTCTTGGTGTCTTAATTGTTTCAACTGTATTTTGTTGGCAAACCGAAAATTCTGCCATAAACTTTTGAATATCTGATTTAAGGCCATCCCAAAAAATTTCTTTCTTAACCTTGTGGTAGTTTTTAGAAATCCTTAGTTCCGTCCTAAGGGATAGCTGTGCAATTCCCTAAGAATCCTTTGTTTGAGTTGTGAATTCTTACATAGGTATAGCCAATCCTTGTACAACAAATCCTTTTTCCAGCTAAATGTCTCATATGTACTGGGATCTTGTTGTATCTTTTGAATGAGTGCCCACACATCCTCATCATTCTTCCATTCATCCCTTGCCTTGTTTATCCAATCTGGTTGGTTAATAGAAATGGCGCAAAGAAATGCTTCCACATCCTCATCCTTTCTTAGGAGTCATCTAACACAACATTTTGCTTCTCTTTTTTGTAGATGATTTCAAAGTCATGATCCAGCATCTTTGTGACCCATTTTTGTTGTTGTTCTAAATATAATATTTGTCCTAAAAAGTATTTAAGACTATCATGATCTATTTTTACCTTGAAGTTTCTTCTCATTAGGTAGGGTCGTCAATAGTTAAGTGCATGTAGTATTGCATGTTGGAAATAATACTGGGGGGGTGAATCAGTATTATCAAATCTTTTCCAATAAACACTTGTAGATCTGGCTAATGTAACTTGTATATACCTTCCAAATTTTAATGTAACTTATTCTTTAGATGTTAACCATTAATTTGTATGTGAGAACCATATAATAATAAATAGTAACAAGAAACATACACAGTCACAACAAAGAACACCAGATATAAGGTGGAAACCCAATGTGGGTCAAAACCACCTGCTGCAATATGTCTGTATCTTCTTTCAATTAGAAACTTCTTCTTACAATGATTTTTTACTGGTGTAGTCCTTTTCTAGTACGCAGGCTGCT
>APFE030366078.1:18935-80387 GCA_000404065.3 Pinus taeda | reverse complement strand
AAACAAATATACAATAATAATCCATAACCATTTGCAACATATCAAAATATAGAACAATGCATCATAAGGCCATCATCACATCAATAATACATCAGGAAGCCATATGGGAGAAAATCACAAATTCTTCTTCTTCTTATGCTTCAATTCATTACATAGATTTGTAGGCACCGAAGTACTGGAGGTACACACAAAAAATGTTCAAGTTGATACTTGTGGTAGGCTACAACCTGATTGAAACACCAACCTTGAAAATGTGCAAGTAATAACTCATTGAGGCTACAACCTAATTGAGGCACCAACCTCGAGGATGAGAAAGCTTCAACTTGCTCTAGGCTCCAACCTGATTGATGCATAAACCTTGATGTTGAGCAAACTCTAGCCTACTCCAAGCTCCCAACCTTAGTGGAGGCACCGACCTCCTCCTTCAACCTCTTATGGACTGCATTTTAAAATCTTTCAAACTAGCCCAAATAATATTCAAACAAAATAAATATTTAAATTGAATAAGTTGATGATATCATACTACTATGTATGCCTTGCCATACCCTATCACAAATCTACTTCAAACTTTTCACTAATATGGTCACATATGAATCATCTCAGAACTTACTTCTGCCATAAAATCAAAGCCACTTCAACATGCTCATAGGCCCTCAAAAATATTACATAGATTTCAATCATAAAAAATATATCAATGAGGTTTTTTATGCCCTTAGAATATCCACCTTTGAACGTTGATCATTGTGCCTCTTCCAGATTCCAGTTTGGCTCAAGAATGAGCTCGAAAACTCCAAATAACCATTTAAAACCATATATTAAATTAACAGTTATACAAAGAATTTGGCTCAAGAATGAGCTCGAAAACTCCAAATAACCATTTAAAACCATATATTAAATTAACAGTTATACAAAGAGTCATTTTTCATGTGTGTTATACATAATAAACTTTTTCTAGCATCGACGTGACAAGATGCACATCACTGGTTTCTTAAATATTCAATAAAATGAAACTCTGGTGGGAAAAAATAACCAATAAAAATTGAATCCAAACCTCACAACCTGACTAATTGAACCTGCACCTTCCAATCTACAAAATGAAACGCATACCAACTATGGCAGGGGATAGTGCTTAGTAGGCGATCTTGGGCAATGATTTTGTTACTGTATAATTAACTTCAAATTGAAGAGCTAAGATATTCGATCCCGAGCCACTCCACGTATGATTTAGAGTTTAACATATACAATGTATCAATCACCTATAGCGATCTCAGCCTAGTGTGTTGATTGGGAGATGTTATATGTAACATATACAAAGTGTCTACCTCTATGTGGCTAGCTCCAATGTATGTTGTAGCATTCAACGTGACTTTTGCTTCATTGTTAAACAAAGAGTTAGGGATTCAACCTCGAACCACTCCTTGTATCAATCCAATCGATCTGAGGTAACATATATAATGTGTCTGTCACCACATAGTAAGCTCGATCTGTTGTAATATATACAACATTTCTATCACCATGTGCCCAACTCCAACAACCCAGTGCTTCATTGTGTATTCATATGTGGCATATGAAACCAAATCTTCCTTGACCACGTTTGCAATACCATTCAAACCTGGATCACTATGTCAGATATCAATTGAACTAGGGTTATGTTAATGAGCACATTGTAGTAATAAAATAACCGATTGAACGATACTCAATGAACTAACGAAGAATTTTAGACCATGGTTACTTGCCTTCGAAAGAGAAAGATTTCTAAACAATGCTCGGTATCCACTCAAAACCATAACTTTTTAAATTCGAACTAAAACAATATATAAAAAAATTTGTTACACAACACACTTCCCATGATTGTTTTTCATAGCCCAAAAATGAGGGTATATATAATTGATTTGTGGTCCAAGAGCTTGATAGGGTCGACACCATTCACTCCATTAAACAATATTGTTAGTTCCCTATAATACCATGTAGCCCCCATATTGTTATTGTTGCACCACATAGAATCCCAGTATTGTTATTTTTGAGCCCTTACATTATTATTGTTATGTAGGCCTTGATTATATTGAGGCCCCTTAGACTCCTATATCTACCAAGGAGGTCTTTCCATTTGTATCATCCAAGAATTGTTCATGTATGTGATGTAAAGGAGGTTTCCCCCTCGAAGAGGCTTATTTTCAAGTCCTGGATCTATCTTTTCTTCTATTTTTTGATCTGGTTACACAACATTTGGTATCAGAGCTTTGGATTGTATGGTTTTGCTGCTTCAAATAGGTCATATTGAAATTTTCGCTATAACATTGTTTCTAAAAGGCTTCTGATCAAGTAGAGAAAAAATCTTGGTGAACTTAGTGTAAAATTTCATATATTGTTTCGCTATATTTTATGATTTATATTCTGATGAAGTTAGGGTTTCTACATGCCCTTGAATTCAATGTCAAACAGGTGACCTAGGGAAAATTGTCATAAATTTCTCTGCGAGCATCAAATTTCAATTTTGTAAAAATTTACTGAAATTGCACGAAATATAGTTTCGCATATATCAATTTCAGAGCCGAAGGTTGTGTTGTGCTATTCAAACCCCTGCCTATTTATTGATTTAATAATTAATATTCTATTAATAAATGGGGACCCTTTATTAAACCCCCCCCCCAAGAGAAATTTAGCACTTAGGCGCTTTCTTTTAAATTTTTAGAAATAAAGCAAGATATCAAGTCAAATCCATTAAAGACTAGCAATTCTCACTTTTTTTGCATATCGCTGGACCAAGTGTGTCCAAAGTTAATTAACAACCAAAATCCGTGAATTGTGATGGAAGGGATCACCACATTTAACTTAGGATATTATTAGACTTTTCATTCAAAACCATGACTTAAGGTATTCATTGTAAAATGAAGCACTTATCTCAATCACATATTGGCTTTCATAAAGGACGCAACTCACAAAGCATGTCGTAATATGCGAAACTCGATATTGCGGTAGAGCGAGCCAATACTTATCGCATCGCGACACTTTACTTAAAAGCCAATCTTATGAATTGCAAGAGTTTGCGAAGTGCGATAGAACCCGTACCCGATAAAACAAATATTATAAACTATAAGTTAACTTTGGCACTTAGTAAAAAAACACTTTATGAAGTAATTATTCATTTAGGAAAAGTACGCTCTAAACGATAAAGAATGTGCCACTCATATCACATCCTGTAGAATTCTAAGCAACTCTGGAGAAACGCACAACCAAAAACGCGATAGTGCAATCTACAATATTGAGATAATCTTATTGCAATCGCAAAATTGACATTTTTGCAATTTAAACTCGCCACCTTAAAGTTTTTCCCTTCCCATTTGCGATGTGGTAGTTTAATGAGTAATAAAGTCAATGATAAGAGACCTTAGTGGGTAGTTAATAAGTTTAATGGCATTTATGTTAAGAGCGATTCGACGTGATATGATATCTTTTCATCTACGTTTTGAATAAAAGCTCCTCTCTTGTCACCTTTTGAGGTTAACTGTATCATTTAATTTTCACTATCATTCTCACTTGTGTTAATTTGATAACTTCCATTTGCTCCATTTCAGGAAACCTCTACAGAAAACATTGTTAGAAAGAATGGCAAAGAAGGGGAAGGCGACTACATCTGAGAAAGCAGACATGGTACTGCTTTTCTCTGAGATCATATGCAACAAAAACATAGGAACCACAACATGAGAGGCCATGTATAACTTGTTAGAAGAAGAGCAACCTAGGCCACTAGTAACAAATGCCATGGCTAATGCTTAGGAGTCATCTAATGCCTCCTATTTCAAAACAACATGTTCATTCCTGCACCGAATAGCTACGAGACCAAAGATAATACCATACACAAATATGGTCAAATGGGTAATTGATGAGGTAGATATCTAAGAGAGTACCTTAAAGAATAAAGGCAACAAGTCATGGGGTCTTTCTCACCAGACAACCTACGACTAATGTAACAGTTACTATAGCCTCAAAATCTCTACAACAAAGAGTTCCTTGAGCAATTCACCAAAGAGAACGAGGACCCGTCATATGTTATGCAAACCTGGAGATCAAGCGGAGGCAAACTCAAACAGGATAAAACTGGTATGTACTCAATGGCATCCATTCCCCCCCCTCATAGTTTTGCAGCAACAATGATATGTAGGTTATCAATAGACTTGATAGCACCAAATTTTCTATGGAATGGCTCCCGTTAATAGATGCAGTAGTTAATGCAATGATTATGAACTAGGCTCAAATTTTATCAGATAATTTGGCAAAGACAATTGTGGAATATAGAAGGAAAATAAGTCATTCATTAAGGATTTCCCCCCTTTCTTTATGAGTGCTTTTGTTATGGATGCAATTTGTTTTAGTTCTCAGTTTTCGAATATTGGATGGAAATGGATTGTACAGAACCCGCTTCCCATCCATATATACCATAAAATTTTGTGGAAACCCCAATTCCACCCCCATTTTTATAAAATATGTCAAGGTGTTATGCTGCCTATTCATAAAGTAGTTTTTGATAAAACAACCCCTAGGTTTTCTCAAGAGGCCGAAGTAGATACCTTGCTAGTAACCAAATGGTTTGGGGAAGAAAAATTCACCTATATTAGAGAATTTGGGAGCATTGCTTCTTCGCATGTCCTCCCATTTTATGTCCTCGACAAACTTTTGGCTAGAACTGCAAGGGAAGGTGGCTTAACCAAAGGACTAAAAGAGTAGAAGAAATCCATTTGGCTGACCTTCCCATTACAATGTGGTGGTTTTTCACTACACGATTATGGACATGCATTAAAGGAAGCAAAGATTATTATGTATATGAAATTGACTACAGTTCTAGGAAGGGAATACGACCAAATGGCACTGTTAAGGAATTTACTACTATGCTAAAAGTCAAATAATTCACCCATGAAGAGGATGCCTTTGATGACCTCTTCTTGCAAGCAGAAAATTTCTCACAAGTTCTACATATGGCATCACTACTGTTGACCCCAAAAGATATTAATTGTTTCCATGTGTACAGAAATAAGAGACCATCAAAGGTCCCATTGGACCTACTACAAATTGAACCAATAAGAGAGCCAACTCCTAGCATAAGCTGGGAGGGAAGTTCTAAATAAAATTTTGAAGGAAAAACCTAGGAGAATTCGATTCATGAGTTAGAGTACTTAGAGTGATAATCTCAAAATTGGGGAGGAAACACAAATAAAGAGTCTAAGAAAGACAGCGGGAAGTACAGAGGAGACGGTCGAGCACGCCTTAACAAATAAAAAGGCAGAGGTTGCTTCTACTTCAACTTAGTCATGAAAATCTCGAATCATTGACGTGGAATAGGAATGGGAGTAGTTCAATAAAAATATCCATACATACACAAATCTTGAGCAAACATCTGAACTGCAAACTCCCAAGAAAACCCAACACAAAGAAAATCTAGAAACAACAGGGGGAAGGAGCTACAGGAACCCAGGACATTGAGGTTATTCCTACTATTCCTACTTCTGAAACTGTCTTAAGAATTGAGGAAATACCTCCATTAGATATATTCTATAGTCTTACCCACAAGGTTGTAGTGAAAAGAGAAAGGAAGAAAAGGAAACTAGACACCACTGCTGTTACGACTCCGGAAAATGAACCAATGGATATTGTGTGGAAGGACACACCTATTGACCCATCAAAGAATCTCGCAAAGATATCGCAGTTCGCAAGAGCTTATGCCACAGTCACCATTGACAAGGCAACTAAAGTTCAAATGCTGTTGAAGGAAAATGAACAGAAAATTCTACTGCTAGAACAACAATTAGCCCAAGAAAAAACTAATTAGCAAGCATAATTATAGGTAGTACAACTTCAAAGAGAATTCAAGCAGATGAGGATATGACACCAAGAAAGCTTAGTAGAAAATGATTGTCAAATACAAGCCATGATAGATAAATTCAAATACAACCCGCAAATTGACAAATTCATTAAAGAAGCAGTCAACCTCAATTCCCTATTAATGCAACAAGAGGAAGTATTCTGCCAAAAGATTTCAGAAATAAATCCTTACTGTGAAACCAGTGATAAATTGATGAACCAAATAATTGATATGAGGCTTGAGTACAAAGAAATCCACAAAAGGGTTTCTGAATTTATCACCTGGCAAGAATCAGAGGATGGAAGAAAGGCTGACCTACCAAAGCTGGAGGAGTCTAACAAAGATATTTTGTTTATGGATTGGGATTCTCAGTTGAAACAGGAACAAAGGGCAAAAACAATAGCAGCAGGAGTAGCAAGCAGCATAATAGAGGTTGTGAATGAAAACCTTCATGGTGCCAATCTTGTGAGATAGTGTGTAACAGGGTTTATACCAAATGTCAAGAACCTAGAGCAACAATGGAAACAAATAGTGCAGGAAAAGGAAGAGGTTATTAAATAGTTAACCGGCCTGAATTGTGGTGGCATACTCGCAATTTCTAGTAAAACCACACAGCTAGTGGATGACTTTGAGGTGTTTAACGACCTCTACAAAAAAGATGGTGCTAGAATTTACAGATGCCATATTTGTTGGGCAGTTAAAATCTACAATCAGATAGCCGCCTCAGCTCAAGCCAATGGTTGATATTTGCGACCTGAGAGATCAAGTTCAAAGGAGCTAGTCATTAATTTATTTTACTTTTAGTTTTATTTTTGCTCATTCTGAGGAAGGTTGTTTGAAACCTCCTTGGCTATTTTTGTATAATCTATTTTGAGAAATATATTTTAGGATTTAAACCCCTCTCATGCATTTAGAGAGGGGTCCATAAATTTTATCAAAAACACTTTTCAAGACATTAAACTTCTGTACTTTTGAGGAGGTTTTGATAAAATGAATGGAACAAGATCTATTTTTCTTTAAATATCTAGCATGCACTACTAAAATGCACTTTTGTACTCTTAGAATGTGTTGGATTGGATGAAATTGGGTCAATATTGTTAAAGCACATGAGCAGGACTTATCATATATGGTAATTTTATCGTATGATTATGTTTTATTTATGTATTAAGCAATACTTCTTCTTTCAATTGTTTTATGTATGAAAGTCAGAATTATAGTTTTTCATTATTTCACTTTCGTATGATGTTAGCTCTGATTTTGTTTTGAATACATGAACAATTTTTATATGCGATATATTTCTCTCAATTGTTTTGTCTAGATATTTATCCAAAACAATTATCGTTAAGCAATTTCATTTCTTTTGGCAGTTGAATGATCTTTATTACCAATTATTGTATGACATCATTGCAAATCACATATCGTATTTTATTCCTCGGTATATTTATAATTAGATAATGTTAGATTAAGATATATGCATGTGTTTAGTTGTTAGTTTAGATTACACTTAGCTGAATCATTTCCTATTACATCCTATATCATCCCATCAACATTATCAAATCAACCCTTTCTGGGAAATTGGTCCCATTATCCCCAGTTGGAGCCACTATACCAAACAGAAAAGGAGTTGCTTTCAAGGTCCAGACCGGGTGGTTTTCCCCCATGTTCTCGCAATGATTCTCAAGTCTTCAACAAGTTGAAACAATGACACATGGAATATCGTACAAGTTCACTCTACTAAACGAGTCCATAATCACGTTATCGTGGGAGATTTGGCATAAATTTATATCGAAGAATCCAATATTGGTATGAATTGTGGCACTAGAAAGAATACTCATAGGTATACCACAAGAATAAATTTCATAGCTTGGGAGACCGAAATTATGGAGATACAATAGTTTCAAGATCGAGCTCTTAAAGCTAAGAAAAATGTGTGTATTTTTTTAAATGTTGCATAAATTTTGTTTGAAAAATTAGTTTGAAGTGATTCAAAGGGCATAATGAAGCATATATATCGTTTTTTGATTCTAAAATTTCTCGAAGAGATAAATAGATACACCTAGTAAGCAAATATAAATCTTTACTATGACACATGAAGAAGATGAAGAAATGCAACATGATATATCAAAATTACGAGACCAAGTGTAACAAATTTTTCTCTTGAAAGGAGTAACCAAAAATGAACTAGAGGCTAAGATGGATGGTTTAGAAGAAAAAATAAAAGGAAACATGGAAGGTTTAAAAGCAGACATGGGAATTTTTAAAGTAGACATAGAGATGATGAATGTCAAGTTGGAAGGGTTGAAAAAGTCACTACAAGAAAGGGTTCCAAGTGGTGACAAGATAATCCATGAAAATCATGATGAGGACAAAAGGAATATGGATTGTGGTTTTAGAGGTATGCAAAACTATTTGAGGAGAAGAAATTGTATGCAAAACCCTCCAAATGTTTCTTTGGGTTGCAGGAGGTGGAATATTTGGGTCATATTGTACCTCATGAGGGTGTTAAGGTGGACCCTAACAAAATTAAAGCTATGTAGGAATGGAAAATCCCCACAACCCTAAAGTATATTCAAGGATTTCTCAGTTTTACAAAGCATTACCACAAGATTTTTAAGAATTATGGGAATATAGCAGCGCTTCTAACAACATTACTTAAGAAAGATGCATTTTTTGGACTCTAGAAGAAACTAAGGGCTTTGAACATCTTAAAAAGGAAATATGCTAAGATCCAGTCTTAGCTACACGAGATTGCACAAAAATATTTATTGTGGAATGTGATGCCTTAGGAAATGGAGTTGGTGTTGTTTTAATACATGAACGAAGACCCATTTCTTTTGAAAGTCGTTTAATCAAGGGGAAGGATTTACACAAACCTATTTATGATAAGGAAATGTTGGAAATAATACATGCCCTGAAGCAATTGTAATAGCGCCTGGGTTAATTTTTCATGTAAATGGAAGGACATTATAAAGGAAAAACATGACGAAGATCATGGGACGCATATTCCAAGTTGGATGGAGGGGAAAAATTATAGTGGGCATCACTTGTGGTTAACTATTGGCTATGGAAATTTGCATTGGCATTGGAAAAAGACAAAGGAAAATGAAAGGAAATTAATTCAAGAATAAAGGAAAATAATAGAAAAGGAAGATGAAGAGAAAAGAATATGCATGTAAGGGAAAATGAAGGAAATTGAAGGAAAAGAAAAGGAAAAAGAAAATAAAAGGAGAGGGAGAGCATTCTATGAATCTCTTAGTCACTGTTAGTTACTCTTGGGATCATACACTCTCTTGGAACTTTTGGAGAAGAGAGAGAGAGAACTATAGCAAGAGAAGAGATCACTTAGACACAAGAAAGCAGGCAAAGAAAAACAAGGATGTGCAAGAAGAAGATTATAAGAGAAGGTACAACAAGAGGATTTTGTAGGTATCAGGTCGTATTTGTCATTTACCTGATAAGGTTTGAATGCATGGTGTATGCATTTTGTTTACATTATTAATTTGTTGTCACTGGCATGGGATTTTCCAGGATTAGCAAGGGTTACAACCTTGCCTTGTCATTTCCTAGATAAGCATGGTGTGTTTGGATCCATTCTTGGTAGAGCTTTAGATTGCTAGAATATTTTGGATATGGGTGAGGTGTGTAGGTTTTAACATCGTACAAAAATTACTTACATACGAATTGTAAAAACAGAAAATAAACAATGGCGAGAGCATAACACATAAAACATATATACACAGAGAATTTCCTTTCAACGTTACAATACATATATATACATGCCGAAGCATCCATAAACCCTAATACATTAACCTTGGATTAGAACATAACCATAGTTCCCTTGACCGGATCTACAAAATACCATGGACCGAAAACCATCACGCCCAAAACCATGTGCAAAATCCATGCACAAAACCATAGGTAGGTCTGCCCATAGGGTCCAATTTTTTTTTCCTTGGGGTGCTTCCCCGAACCTCGTAGAGGGGGGCGATAACCCCCCAACAGGGGGGGCTGCCACCCTCCCTCTAACCCGTCGACTTAACTACTGCGACTAGTCTTGGAGAGAATATAACACAACCCAACATTCTCCAACTTGTTATTTTCTTTCCATAGGGGGCCACAGGAGAGCTTAGTCATTGATCCAACCCTGCAATTCCCATTGTTTCTCTACACCAAGAGAACTTCTCAGTTCTCACAAAATTTTTCAATGCATCTGTGGTATTCTTCAAAGTGTCCACCTTTACTAGCAATACCATTTTGTCTAGTTCTACCATATCCCTCACAATGTGATACTGAACATCAATGTGCTTTGTCTTTGAATGATAAGTAGGGTTCTTTGCCAAGAAAATTGCACTTTGGCTGTCACAGTCTATTCTTGTAGCTCATTGTACTAACCCCATACTTGAACACAATCTCTGCAACCAAACTGCTTCCTTTCTTGCATGAGTGGATGCCATGTATTCTACCTCTGTAGTTGATAATGTCACTACAGATTGTCTCTTACTCATCCAATTGACCGCACCTCCAAATAGATTAAACACATACCCACTTGTAGATCTTCTCTGATCCATATCTCCAGCCCATTCTTCATCAACAAAGCCATGGATGTCCAAAACTCTGTCCAATCCTAGTCTTCCTTGGTAGCACAAACCATAATCACTAGTGTCACACAAATACTTGAAAACCTGCTTCACTGCTGGCAAATGCTCCTTCCCTGGTTTTGACATAAAACTACTCAATACTCCCATTACTTGTGTAATGTCTGGTCCAGTACAAACTATTGCATACATCAGACTACCGACTTCACTTGCATATGGAACACGAGACATGTCCTCTTCCTCTTCCAATGTCTTGGGACACTGTTCAACAGATAATTTTACACCTACAAGAATAAGAACCTTCATCGGTTTAGTATCACACATATTAAATCTCTGCAGTATTATCTCAACATACTTCCTCTGATTTAACCATAGCTTCCTCTTTTCTTGATCTCGTTTAATTTCCATGCCCAAAATATAGTTTTCAGCACCAATATCTCTCATGTCGAATTTGGAGGACAATTGGGTCTTTAAATCCTGGATAACTTCTTTGTCATTTCCAACCAACAACATACCATCCACATACAAGTTGAGATAAATAACATGGTCACCAATTAATTTAAAATATACGCAGTGATTTTCTTTTCTTCTGGTGAAGCCAAGTCCCCATATAAATGTATCAAATTTATGATACCACATCCTTGGTGACTGTTTTAACCCATACAGAGACATTTTTAACTTGCATACTAGTTATTTCTTACACTTCACCACAAAGCCTTCACGTTGCTTCATGTAGATCTCTTCTTCCAGATCCCCGTGAAGAAACATTGTCCTCACATCCATCTATTCTACCTCAAAATCAAAAGAAGAAGCAATAGATAAAAGTAATATAATAGAAGCTACCTTGGCAACAGGAGAAAAAATATCAACAAAATGAATTCCCGGCACCTAGGAATAACCTTTTTCTACCAACTGAGCTTTGTATTTCTCCACCTTTCCTTCTGCATTCATCTTCTTCTTGAACACCCATTTGCTGCCAATGGGTTTTCTTCCAGTCGGCAACTCCACCAAATCCCAAGCTTCATTTTTTTGCAAAGATTCCATTTCATCAACCATGGCCTCTTTCTAGAGTTTTCCATCCTCTGAATCTACTGCTTCCTTCACAGTTTTGGGATCATCATTAGTAATAGATAAAGTAAATTTTGAACAGAAAGTAGATGGAACATACCTTTTTGGTTGCCTTCTTTCTTGAACTGATCTTCTCACAACCGAAGTTTGTGGCTCTTCATCTTCTGATTCCTCTTCTGCTGTAGAGTCTGGTTCTTCCTACATTAGCTCAAACTCTATCTTCTTAGGTTCCTTTGGTAGGAATTCATGTTTAATAACATCTTTCACCTCTCTAAAAACCACATCTCGGATATACACAACCTTCCTTATTACTGGTTCCAAATCTTATAGCCTTTTAAACCATCCTTATACCCTATAAAGATGCACTTTTTAGATTTACTATCCAAATTTGTTCTTTTCTCCTTTGGAACATGTACATATGCATCACATCCAAATACCCTTAGATGTGAAAGATAAGGTTTTTTACCTGTCCATACCTCTTGTGGAATCGTATCCTCTAACGCTGATGAAGGTGATCTATTGACCAGGTAACATGCATTCTCCACCACCTCTGCCTAGAATTGCTATCCTAACCCGACACCACTAAGCATGATTCTTGACCTTTCCGTCAACATCTTGCTCATTCTTTCTGCAACTCCATTTTGCTCAAGTGTGCATGGAGTAGTCTTATGCCATGCTATACCACAATTCTTACAGAACAGTTCTTCAAATTCGTTCTTGCAAAACTCTCCACCGTTATCTGTCCTCAACACCTTTATCTTATTCTCTGTCTGGTTTTCCACCAGAGCCTTAAATTCTTTAAACCTATCAAAGACTTCATATTTATTCTTGAGGAAATAGATCCATGTATTCCTTAAGGAGTCTTCTATAAATGATACATAGTACACATACTTACCCAGTGATGGAACCGACATAGGTCCAAACACATCACTGTGCACAAGCTCTAATATATATTTCGCCCTTTTACCACTAGAGGGGAAACTCACCCGATTTTGCTTCCCATATACAAAATTTTCACAGAAATCAAAATACAAAGAGCTATTAGACATACCTTCTACCCTACCTTTACCATGAAGTATTCGAAGGCCCTTCTCTCCAATATTTCCAAGCCTTTGATGCCATAGCATGGTCTTTTCTCCAGAGACCACTAGATTTTTTGCTCCACTTTCAGGAACCACAGAACTGTTGCACCCATCAATAATGGTGCTACCTTGTGGCTTGTACAGATTTCCAGTCTGAACTCCCCACATCAATAATAGTGCTCCCCAAACCTTCTTGCAGGTATCTTTTTCGAACAATGTTTTTACACTTGCATCATCTAGCTTGCTTACAAAAATAAGATTTCTGGCTAATGGAGGAATATGTAGAACACCCGGAAGTGTTCTAATCCTTCCACCTTGCAACTTCAACTTGACTTTTCTGCAACCAATGATTTTAGCCTTCCTGTCATCCCCCAAGAAGACATCACCACCATCATATTTCTCATACTCGCAGAACCACTCTCTATGGGGAGTGAAGTGAAAGAATGTGCCTGCGTCAATCAACCATGCCTCATGATCTACATGCGTACTTGAAGAAGCCAAGTACACATCCCCACTTTCAACTAAGGTGGTTTTCGCCTCTGCAGAAGGAGCATCATTGTATCCATTTCCTTTCTCAGGAGCTTTAGATTTACAGTCCCTTTTGTAGTGCCCTTCCTTTCCTCATTTCCAGCACAACTTTATAGGTTTTCCTAGAGATTTAGATCTCCCACTCGAGGAATTATTTTTGTTTCTATTCTGTAACCATCCTCATATAGAGAAGGCATCACTATTTTGGCTCTCCCTATTTCTCCCTCCATATTTTTCTGTCTTATCTCCTCCGTCAGCAAGGATCAAACTATTTCATCAAACTTCAAGGCAGTTGCATTGCTGCTCTTTGCAATAACCAGACTATCCCATGAATCTGGTAGAGAACACAACAAAATGATGCACTTATCTTCATCTGAAATTTTAATATCAGTAGATAATAACTAGCTTACCACATTATTAAATGTGTTCATATACTCTGTCGCTGAGTCTCCATATTTCATCCTCAAGTTATACAACTTTTTCCGTAGGAACAGTTTATTCACTAGAGACTTAGATTGGTAAAAAGTCCCTAACTTGTCCCACAAAGCCTTCGTCGTAGCTTCCCCCGATACATTTAGCAATACTTAATCTGAGACACACAATTGTATTGTGCTTTTTATCTTCTGATCCAACTTCTTTGAGTCTTTAGCGAACATTGTCATTGGTTTAGTACCCGAATATATTGCTATCCAGTGATCTTTATCCAGCAACAGATCCTCCATCTTGAGTTAATAAAACTCAAAACTCTTACCATTAAATTTATCAATCTCTATCTTTCCATTTCTTTCCATATTCTTTCACCACAAGAATCGATCCCATGGATCTCCTACTAAACATGGTCTACCACAAGCCCAAGCAAAACCCCTCAGCAGCAAAGGCATCCCCATGAAGCCAAAACAACTTTGATACCAAATGTAGGTTTTAACCCTGTACAAAAATTACCTGCATACGAATTCTAAGAATAAAAAATAAACAATGGTGAGAGCATAACACATAGAAAAAATATACACAAGAATTTTTCCCTGGATCCCAAAACCAGGACTACCAGATTGATTTTTCATTATGTTCCTTTCAATGTTACGGTATATATATATATGTTGAAGCATCCATAAACACCAATCCATTAACCTTGGATTAGAACATAACCGTAGTTCCCTTGCCTAGATCTATACCATGGACTGATAACCATTGTGCCCAAAACCATGTGCGAAATCCATGCACAAAATTGTAGGTAGGTTCACCCACCTAATATAGGGTCTAAATTTTTTTTCCTAAGGGCGTTGCCCTAGACCCCGTAGAGGGGGGCTACCCCCCCCTCAAGCCCCCCGACAGGGGGGGTTGCCGTCCCCCCCTATGAGCCCCCCGCTACGCTCGACGTAATGAAGGGGCATCTCTTCCCCTCCTCTAACCCCTCGACTTAACTACTAGGGCTAGTCGTTGAAAGAATATAACACAACCCAACAAGGTGGTGTCAAGGAAATCCCAAAGGTTGGGAGTGGAGATGGCTTTCTCTAGGAAGCCTTTAACAGGTGGGTGGAGGCAGGAAAATTTCTCTAGGTATGGAGAATAAATTCTGAGGCATCCAAGATTGTTTTGGTTAGGTGATCTCTATACCGATTTAGGTGAGATCACCGTGCCTTGAGGGTGGAGGTGGATTAACCTCTGGAGTTCCTATTTGGTTATATTTAGTTTATCCCATGAGATCCTGCATTTATTCTTGGAATATGGCAGGAGGGGGATTAGTTGAAAGAAATATTTGATTCATCCCAATCTATGGTCGGGTGGTACATGGAACTCCCTTACTTGGTTGGAATTTTCATATGTTATTATGCATTGATTCTTATTGAGATTAATGAGCACAAGTTCTGATTTTATATGTGATTTTATGACCTGTTTGTCATGGTTCTATTCTAGTGAAATTTTGGTTACATGCATGGTATATTTCTTATTACATGATGTGCTCTTGTTATGGATCCATTCCAGGGTTTGGTGGGATCTTAGTTACATTATATGAATGTGTAATAGCTTCGGGTTAAAATTTCATGTAATAAAGGTTAATAAAGGCAAAATAAGACCAAGGCCATGGGACATGTATTCCAAGCTGAACATTTGGCAAAGCACTCTATCGGGCATAACATTTGGTTTATTATTGTCTAAGGAAATTGGCAAAGGAAAAGAGAAAATTGGCATTTAATTATGAGAAATAAAGGAAAATAGGATAAAAGTAAGGTGAAGAGACATATATTTGGATGAGAGGGAAATTAGAGGAAAAATGAGGGAAAATGAAGAAAATAGAGGCCTCAATGATAAAAAGGCTTCTGACAATCAGTTCACGTTTCTTTTGGTTTTAACTCTTACTGGTTTGGCGTTTTGTTAGTTTTAGCTTTGGTTAAGTGAGAAAGAGAGAGAATAGCACAAAGAGGAGAAAGAAAGCAAGTAGGCAAAGGCAGGAAAAGTGTAACGCCTCCTCCCTCCTTTACCCAAATTCACAAGCTCGCTAGGATAAACATGAGATGAGAGTTAGTATCCGAGACTCGATTTCCAAGATGCACTTATGGAAAATGGGATCCACATGTCCAAATCTGACTGAAAACACCTTATGACAAATGACCACATTGTGATCATCCTAACTTAACCCAACATTATTTGTTTTTAGTTTTTCTTCCTTAAATTTAACAGAACTTTCTATTTTTGGTAGTTTTCTCAGGTTCTAAACTTTTGAGGCCGTTTTGAGGGCGTAAATGAAATTTTTCATGGGAAATGGAGGGACTAGAATAGTGCAAGACCAGTTTTCTATTCTTTTTTTGGTCTCCTCGTTGAGATCTTTGAAATGAGATATTATGATAGTCAAATAAAGATCGTATGCCAAAGCTATGACCTCGAGAAGTTGGAGGTCTGAATTTATCATTTATACAAACATTTGTGTACATAGTATATGTAGGTTAAAAATACATACATGTTTATTAATTTAATAATATCACTAGAGAAATATAATTGACATAATGACAAATCTAAACATTCAATCTCAATTCAGAGCTTGACCCAGGACCAGAACATACTAGGCATTTCATGAAACACATGGCATACATGTAAGCTATAGGTTATGAATGCATATATGGTCATAAAATTCTAAGATTAATCTAAGAATCGCCAAAAAGGACCTATTTCATCTCCACATAGTTCCAGCAACACATATTATCCCATACATTAACCAACCAATCAATAGCTAAACCATTCGCGACTGGAGCCATAAATAACATACATCATGTAACCAACAAATAACAGGTAAATAACCAGCATAGGAACCATGGAATCTCGACCATAATATCACTAACATAATCACTACAAATATTCTTTAATGACAATAGAAGAATAACTATTACTAATATATGGAAATACCAACCAAGTCAGGGACTTCTACATACCACCTTAACATAGATTGAGCTAAACCTAATATCTTTTTCAGCCAATCAACCTCGCACCATATTCCAAGCATGAATGTGGGATCTCATGGGATATACCAAGCAAAACAAAACTAGGGCATCCAAAGGCCAAACCACCTCAACCCTCAACTAGTGATTCCACCTCGCGGTCGAACATCACCAACACCAACCAAATCGATCTCTACCCAAGTTGTCTAGGGCTTCAGGAATAAGTAACTTTCCCATAAACTTCAAGGGCTCCAAAGCATTTGTCCAACCCGACTCTAGGGACTGGTAACTCAACCCACCAAGGGCTCCAGATCATTTGTCCCAACCTAGGATCAAGGATTAGTAACTCAACTGATTCGAGTTGACTCAACTCCTGGATTTAACCAAGATCTTTTGCTTTCGTGATGTGATTATAATTCCATTTAAAATGGCATAAAGGAACATCAATGCAGGCTGTAACGAAAAAGGAACATGGAAAGAATCAACAACATAAAACTCAAGACAATGATAACGGAGTTCATCCAGGAGGGACTACGTCTCCAGGCCCCAGTGTCAAGATGGTGTAGGCCGCTACATTAAGTACTATCAATAATGATGATGTACATAAGAGGTGGCATCGCTATCATACAAGGAAAATGACCTCACATAGGAGTGACTCCAAGAGATGTTCCACTACAGGAAATCTCAGTCAAAAAGTACTCCTATTAGTATGACATAAACTCATGCATGATGATAATGAACATCCCACCAACATGGCATAAAAGGGATTTTAGTGCAATCATACATGGCGAGACATGAGTATCCCATCAACATAATGACAAAGGGATCTCAAACAAAACATGACAAATCATGAGAACAAGTACATCCCACGAATGATTCTGCGTCACATCAAGTAGGAAACATGAAACAAATAAGAAAACAAGATCCCACATCAAACATCAAACAGGGATCTATGCAGCGCAATGCATCTCATAGCAAAAAGAAGTACATGAATATATTTCATATACCTCACATCCTGGGACCATCTGAAGAAGAAGATGTCAAACTGATGAAGTTGGTTGTACCATCAATCTCGCGGCGTTGAATCTCATGGAAATGACTGCTCGCACATGAATGCTAACACCTGCACCCCACTTTGAAAAGTGGCTGAAGAATGAAATGATCAAATGGAAAATCTGAATGCACCATTAGATTTGTGGGGCCAAATAGTGCAAAATCAACTGTCAAATTTATGAATTCTGAGAAAGTGGAAATCTGGGGCTTAAGGAATCTTTTAGATTCCCCTTAGATTCCTCAAAGATTCCCTCCTCTGGGTCCTCTGAAAATCTGCTGCTCAGATCAAAATTCCAGCTGTTCCATCAAGTTCGTGTCACTGAGAGGTGTAAGATCGACATAAAGTTTGTCCAATTTGGACACTGCAAAAATTTCACCCTCCTGAAAATTTCGCCCAATCATGGTTTCGCCTGTGTTGTTCCCAGGTTTATGGTTACACCCTGCAATAAAAATTAATTAAAAATATTCCTCGATCTTCATGCACGCCCTTGGGTCCTCCCTCCGCATGTGCAAATAAAATTCGGGTTTTACAATAACATTTGAGGGCGGATATAATAAAGATTCCATTGTAGATGGATTGGTGACAAAGTCGAGTTATGAGGAGGAGGTCGGGTGGTCATACCCTGACCCCTCCATATTAAAACTCAATTAGCTTTTGAAAAACTGCATTTTACATTTTTTTGGGGGTCGGGTCCACATTGGGCGGCCCACCCCTTAACCTCTGCTGCGGGTCCCGTTTCATTTTGGAAATGTTGCAGTTGGGGTGTATTAAATGGATTGGGCGTTGTTTTTATAGCCGAGTGCACATTAATGGAGCGTTGTTAATATTTGTTTGGCTCTATTATGGGGTTGCCAGGTGGGGGATGACCCACATGGGCCAGGCGGGTTCAGTCCCCGTCAGCCCCGCATTAATATATGCATATATGGTATGTGGTTTGGGGGTGTGGGCCGGGTCCACTAGAGGTGGCCCGCCCACCCCATATTTAAATCTTTAACGTTTGTGGTGGTTGAGGGAGGGCCGACGGGGGTCATGGCCCATCAGCCCATAATTTTTTTTATTTTTAATATATGTAGGTCATTTGGGGGTGGCAGGTTTTGTGGCCCGCCACCCCAATAATATGTTTTTTTTGTTATTTAAAAAACAATTAACCATTTTTTAAAATTCAAAAAATGACTGAAGGAGAATTTTTAAATAGGCCACAAATTTTCCCGAAATTTGGTCTAGGTTGGCTGGAATCCGGTGGTTGTATTTTGTCCAAATTGCTAGCCCAGTCACCCAAGTCAACCCTGAACTTTGAATGCTCCTAAGATTCGCATACAGACTCAGTTTGATAAACCGTTCACACCACCATGATCACGACAACGAGATCTTCAACATGAACCTGGTTTGAGCATAATCCAAACGCTTTGATTTTTGGCCCTTCCTGAGTCCTCTTGGACTTCTGCATGTGTCTGGAGCCACCTAGATCAATCCTCCCCACTGAGGAGCTTTTGGTCCTCCAAACGCATGAAAAATAATGTGCAACTTCTCTGTACCTTGTCTGCATCACAAGTGTTCTGAAAAGGTCTCTCTTCCATCTTCTTCACCTTTGTTCTTCAGAGCCTTAAGCGATGAGATGAAACCTGCAACCTTTGCAACCCGTAGTACATCGTTTTTGCAAATTACATGCTTGAATTTCATGACCAACTAATGACCCAAGCATCCCATACTTGCCATGAGTTTATAACAGATACTCGATGGTCATGTTTACATCAAAATGGAAACAATACCCCAACTATGAAACAAGGCCAACATATCATTGTTGCTTCAACAAGTGATGGAAAACACATCATCACCACAACACATGATTTACAACAATAAGGCCAAACTCTATTTTTTCTTTGACAAGTGATGGAAACACAACATCACTTTCGGGGTGTAAAATGCAACACATAATAAGACCAAACATCGTTGTTGCGTAACAAGTGATGGAAAACACATAATCAATTTTACATTTGAAATGCAACAAATGATTTATAAAATCACGACCATGAGAAGCTAACATATCTAGAAACCATTTTTCACTTATCGCTGTGAATGGGTCACCTCATTGTGGTGGTTTTGCTTGTCGAACAATCATTTCATCTGGTTCATGCACCAACACTTTGTCTTTAAGGCACTACTCTAGATGGAGCCTCTAACAAGTGTCTCTTTGATGGCCATCTCTTTTGCAATGACTGAAATACATCTTCTTCCTCCATATTTGCTTAACATGTTTCTCTACCAGTTGTTGAGAGGGTCTTTCACGCCTCTTCTTTGTTTGTGCTGCTATTCTTTTCCAACACTTAGAAAATGTATGGTTATGTAATCCACAAAAGGTACATGTTTTTCGATTCCATGGTTTACGTTCATCTTTAACAACATTATTATAATCTAAATGAACATTCAAATATCGAGAGTGGTTATACCTTTCCTTGTCTCTGGTGTAACTATGGTGATGAGAGCTTGCCTCAGCTCTTTCCCTGCAGTGGAAACTGCCATGGGATGATGGGGATGTTTCCCATCATTCTCTTTCCTCGACGATTTCAACGATGTCTCGAAAGAATATAACACCTTCGAGCATTCTCCCTCAGTGAATCTCAAGATTGAAAATTGAGGTCTCTGCACAACCTCTAATGGTTGAGTTATGCCTTGGTTATTAATACCAAGTTGTTCTTCCTCCTTGTACCTTATCCTGGTAAGGAGCCCCATGTTTGTCCCTTGTAATTTGGATCTACAAATATCCAACATAAATCATACTATGTGAAGACGAAACGGAAAGGAAATCAACATATTTTACCTCCTCTGTCGACTTGGAAAGAACTGATGAGGGCTTCTCATCATCTGTTGTTGGTGGTTCGCTAACTGTCTCGGCACATTCCCCAACTTCCTTTCTGACATACCCAAGTCTTGCTTGACGGGGTAATTCCTCTACTCTGATGGGGTTAACAATGCCTTTGCCATTACTGCCCAAGCCTTTCCCTTCATAACCCATTTTCTTTAACAGTTTGGAGCCAATTCCTGTGGTATGATTTTCAAAAATAGCGAAATCATCATCAGGACAAATACATGAATTTGGAGAATTACTTTTTACCTCACATAGGTCATGCTGCAGCTTTTCCAAGGCTGTGTCCTTAGCTTGCAATTGTTGTAGCAAACTCTATTTCTCCTCTTTCTCATCTTGTAGAAGCATCTTCAATTCAATGTTCTCTGTTTGAAGATTCTAGTTGTTGTGCTTCAATTCTTCCAGGGCCTCTTCCATGGCTCACAAGTGAAGCTACAATCGCTCCTTTTCCTCTGTCTCATTTTGTAGAGTTTCAGACATTATTTCCACTCTTTGGGAAATTTTGAGCATTGTCTAGTACATCACTTTTTCATCCTCTGTCACTGCACGTTCCATTGTTCATGCTTGCAATTCACATCCACGCAAAGGCCACTCTGATACCAAGCTTGATCCGAGTTGATTCAACTCCCAGGTTCAACCAAGATCTTTTGCTTTCGTGATGTGATTAGAATTTCATTTAAAATGGCATAAAGGAACATAAATGCATGTTGTAACGAAAAAGGAACATGACAAGAATCAGCAACATAAAAATTAAGACATTGATAACAGAGTTCGTCCAGGAGGGACTACGTCTCCGGGCCCTAGTGTCAAGATGGTGTATGCCACTGCATTAAGTGTTGTCAATAGTGATGATGTACATAAGAGGTGACGTGGCTATCATACAAGGAAAATGCCTTGACGCAGGAGTGGCTCCAAGAGATGTTCTGCTATAGGAACTCTGAGTCAAAAAGGACTCCTATCAGTATAACCTAAACTCATGCATGATGATAATGAACATCCTGCCAACATGGCATAAAAGGGATTTCAATGCAATCATACATGGCGACACAAGAGTATCCCATCAACATAACGACAAAGGGATCTAAAACAAAACATGACGAATCATGACAAGTACATCCCACGAATGATTCCATGTCACATCAAGTAAAAATCATGAAACAAGTAAGAGAACAAGATCCCAAATAAAACATCAAGCAAGGATCTATGCAGCACAATGCATCTCATAGAAAAATGAAGTACATGAATATATTAATATACCTCATATCCTGGGATCATCTGAAGAAGAGGATGTCAAACTGCTAAAGCTGGCCGTACCATCAATCTCGCAGCATCGAATCTCATTGAAATAATTGTTCGCACATGAATGCTGACACTTGCACCCCACTTTGAAAAGTGGCCGAAAAATGAAATGATCAAATGGAAAATTTGAATGCACCATTAGATTTGTGGCGTTGAATAGTGCAATATCGACTGTCAAATTTATGAATTCTGAGAAAGTGGAAATCTGGGTCTTAGGGAATCTTTTAGATTCCTCCTAGATTCTTCAAAGATTCCCTCCTCCGTGTCTTCTAAAAATATGCTGCTCAGATCAAAATTCCGACTGCACCATTAGGTTCGTGTCATTGAGAGGTGTAAGATCGACATAAAGTTTGTCCAATTTGGACGCTGCAAAAATTTCACCCTCCTAAGAATTTCGCACAATCATGGTTTCACCTGTGTTATTCCTAGGTTCATGGTTCCACCATGCAATAAAAATTAATTAAAAAATGCCTCAATCCACGTACTTGCCCTTGGCTCCTCCCTCCCCCGTGCAAATAAAAGTCGGGTTTTACAATAAAATTTGAGGGAGGATATAACAAAGATTCCATTGTAGATGGATTAGTGACAAAGTCGAGTTATGAGGAGGAGGTTGGGTTGTCAAACCCCAAACCCTCCATATTAACACTCAATTAGTTTTTGAAAAACCACATTTAACCTTGTTTTGGGGGTCAAGTCCGCATTGGGCAGCCTGCTCCTTAACCTCCGCTACGGGTCCCATTTCATTTTGGAAATGGCGCGGTTGGGGTGTATTAAATGGAGTGGGCGTTGGGTTTATAGCCGAGTGCACATTAATGGAGTGTGGTTAATATTTGTTTGGCTCTATTATGGGACCGCCCAGTGGGGGCTGGCTCACTTGGGCTAGGCGGGTTTAATCCCCGCCGGCCCCGCATTAATATATGCGTATATGGTATGTGGTTTGGGGTGTGGGCCGGTGGCCCGCCCACCCCATTATTTAAATGGTTAATGTGTGCGGTGGTTGAGGGATGACCAGTGGGGGTCATGGCCCATCAACCCATAAAAAATTTGATTTTTAATATATTTAGGCCATTGGGGGTTGGCGGGGTTGGTGGCCTGCCACTCTAATAATATGTTTTTCTTTGTTATTTAAAAAACAATCAGCCATTTTTGAAAATTCAAAAAATCACCAAAGGAGACAATTTAAACAGGCCACAAATTCACTCGGAATCTGGCATAGTTTGGCCCGGATCCGGTGGTCATATTTTATCTAAATTGCTGCCTCCTTAAGCCTACCCAGTCACCAATTATTGTATGACATCATTGCAAATCGCATATCGTATTTTATTCCTAGGTATATTTATAATTAGATAATGTTAGATTAAAATATATGCATGTGTTTAGTAGTTAGATTAGATTACACTTAGCTGAATCATTTCCCGTTACATCCTATATCATCCCATCAACATTATCAAATCAACCCTTTCTAGGAAATTGGTCCTATTATCCCCAGTTGGAGCCACTATACCAAATAGAAAAGGAGTTGCTTTCAAGGTCCGGATTGGGTGGTTTCCCCCATGTTGTCGCAACAATTTTCAAGTCTTCAACAGGTTGAAACAATGACACATGGAATATCGTACAAGTTCACTCTACTAAACGAGTCCATAATCACATTATCGTGGGAGATTTGGCATAAATTTATATCGAAGAATCCAATATTGGTATGAATTGTGGCATTAGAAAGAATACTCATAGGTATACCATAGGAATAAATTTCTTAACTTGGGAGACCAAAATTACGGAGATACAATAGTTTCAAGATCGAGCTCTTAAAACTAAGAAAAATGTGTGTATTCTTTTTAAATGTTGCATAACTTTTGTTTGAAAAATTAGTTTGAAGTGATTCAAAGGGCATAGTGAAGCATATATATCGTTTTTTGATTCTAAAATGCCTCAAAAAGATAAATAGATACACCTAGTAAGAAAATATAAATCTTTACTATGACACATGAAGAAGATGAAGAAATGCAACATGATATATCAAAATTACGAGACCAAGTGTAACAAATTTTTCTCTTGAAAGGAGTAACCAAAAATGAACTAGAGGCTAAGATGGATGGTTTAGAAGAAAAAATAAAAGGAAACATGGAAGGTTTAAAAGCAGACATGGGATTTTTTAAAGTAGACATAGAGATGATGAATGTCAAGTTGGAAGGCTTGACAACGTCACTACAAGAAAGGCTTCCAAGTGGTGACAAGATAATCCATGAAAATCATGATGAGGACAAAAGGAATATGAATTATGGTTTTAGAGGAATTGTATACAAAGCCCTCCAAATGTTTCATTGGGTTACAGAAGGTGGAATATTTGGGTCATATTGTACCTCATGAGGATGTTAAGGTGGACCCTAACAAAATTAAAGCTATGTAGGAATGGAAAATCCCCACAACCCTAAAGTATATTCGAGGATTTCTCAGTTTCACAAAGAATTACCACAAATTTGTTAAGAATTATGGGAATATAGCAGCGCCTCTAACAACATTACTTAAGAAAGATGCATTTTTTGGACTCTAGAAGAAACCAAGGCCTTTGAACATCTTAAGGAGGCAATATGCCAAGATCCAGTCTTAGCTACACGAGACTGCACAAAAATATTTATTGTGGAATGCGATGCCTTAGGAAATGGAGTTGGTGTTGTTTTAATACATGAACAAAGACCCACTTCTTTTGAAAGTCGTTTAATAAAGGGGAATAATTTACACAAACCTATTTATGAGAAGGAAACGTTGGAAATAATACATGCCCTGAAGCAATTGTGATAGCCCCTGGGTTAATTTTCCATGTAAATAGAAGGACATTATAAAGGAAAAACAAGACGAAGATCATGGGACACATATTCCAAGTTGGATGGAGGGGAAAAAATTATAGTGGGAATTAGTTGTGGTTAATTATTGGCTATGGAAATTTGCATTGGCATTGGAAAAAGGCAAAGGACAATGAACGGAAAGTAATTCAAGAATAAAGGAAAATAATAGAAAAGGAAGATGAAGAGAAAAGAATATGCATGTAAGGGAAAATGAAGGAAATTGAAGGAAAAGAAAAGGAAAATGAAAATAAAAGGAGAGGGAGAGCATTCTATGAATCTCTTAGTCACTGTTAGATACTCTTGGGATCATACATTCCCTTGGAACTTTTGGAGAAGAGCGAGAGAGAGAGAACTATAACAAGAGAAGAGATCACTTAGACACAAGAAAGCAGGCAAAGAAAAGCAAGGATGTGCAAGAAGAAGATTATAAGAAAAGGTACAACAAGAGGATTTTGCATGTATCAGGTTGTATTTGTCATTTACTTGATAAGATTTGAATGCATGGTGTATGCATTTTGTTTACATTATTAATTTGTTGTCACTGGCATGGGATTTTCTTGGATTGACAAGGGTTACAACCTTGCCTTGTCATTTCCTGGATAACCATGGTGTGTTGGGATCCATTCTTGTTAGAGCTTTAGATTGCTAGAATATTTTGGATATGGGTGAGGTGTGTAAGAACAAAAAATAAACAATGATGATAGCATAACACATAAAACATATCTACATAGAGATATTCCCCTAGATCCCAAAACTGGGACTACCATATTGATTTTTCATTATGTTCCTTTCAACGTCACTATACATATATATATACATGTCGAAGCATCTATAAACCCCAATACATTAACCCTGGATTAGAACATAACCATAGTTCCCTTGACTGGATCTACAAAATACCATGGACCAAAAACCATCACGCCCAAAACCATGTGCGAAATCCATGCACACAACCATAGGTAGGTCTGCCCATAGGGTCCAATTTTTTTTTCCTTGGGGTGCTACCCCAAACCCTATAGAGGGGGGCTACCGTCCCCCTCAAACCCCTGATAGGGGGTGCTGCCGCCCCCCCCCTAACCCATCGAATTAACTACTGTGGCTAGTCGTGGAAAGAATATAACACAACCCAACATTCTCCCACTTGTTGTTTTCTTTCCATAGGGGGCCACAGGAGAGCTTAGTCATTGATCCAACCCTGTGATTCCCATTGTTTCTCTACACCAAGAGAACTTCTCAGTGCTCACATAATTTTTCAATGCATCTGCAGTATTCTTCAAAGTGTCCACCTTTACTAGCAACACCTTTTTGTCTAGTTCTACCATATCCCTCACAAAGTGATACTGAACATCAATTTGCTTTTTCTTTGAATGATAAGCAGGGTTCTTTGCCAAGAAAATTGCACTTTATCTGTCACAGTCTATCCTTGTAGCTCGTTGTACTAACCCCATACTTGAACACAACCTCTGCAACCAAACTGCTTCCTTTCTTGCATGAGTGGATGCCATGTATTCTGCCTCTGTAGTTGACAATGTCACTACAGATTGTCTTTTTTTCATCCAATTGACTGCACCTCCAAATAGGTTACACACATACCCACTTGTAGATATTCTCTGATCCATATCTCTAGCCCAGTCTTCATCAACAAAGCCATGGATGTGCAAAACTCTGTCCAATCCTCCTCTTCCTTGGTAGCACAAACATAATCACTAGTGCCACACAAATACCTAAAAACCCGCTTCATTGCTGTCAAAAGCTCCTTCCCTGGTTTTGACATAAAATTGATCAATACTCCCACTGCATGTGTATGTCTGGTCCTGTACAGACCATTGCATACATCAGACTACCGACTTCACTTGCATATGGAACACGAGACATGTCCTCTTCCTCTTCTAATGTCTTGGGACACTGTTCAACAGATGACTTTACACCTACAGGAATAGGAACCTTCACTGGTTTAGTATCCTGCATATTAAATCTCCACAGTATTATCTCAACATACTTCCTCTGATTTAACCATAGCTTCCTCTTTTCCTGATCTCATTTAATTTCCATGCCCAAAATATAGTTTGCAGCACCAATATCTTTCATGTCGAATTTGGAGGACAATTGGGTCTTCAAATTCTGGATAACTTCTTTGTCATTTACAACTAGCAACATATCATCCACATATAAGACTAGATAAATAACATGGTCACCAATTAATTTAAAATATACGCAGTGATTTTCTTTTCTTCTGGTGAAGCCAAGTCCCTGTATAAATGTATCAAATTTCTGATACCACATCCTTGGTAACTGTTTTAACCATATAGAGACATTTTTAAATTGTATACTAGTTATTTCTTACCCTTCACCACAAAGCCTTCAGGTTGCTTCATGTAGATCTCTTCTTCCAGATCCCCGTGAAGAAATGTTGTCTTCACATCAGTCTGTTCTACCTCAAAATCAAAAGGAGAAGCAATAGATAAAAGTAATATAATAGAAGCTACCTTGGCAACAGGAGAAAAAATATCACCAAAATGAATTCCTCGCACCTGGGAATAACCTTTTACTACCAACCAAGCTTTTTATTTCTCCACCTTCCCTTCTGCATTCATCTTCTTCTTGAAAACCCATTTTCTACCAATGGGTTTCCTTTCAGTCAGCAACTCCACCAGATCCCAAGCTTCATTTTTCTGCAAATATTCCATCTTATCAACCATGGCCTCTTTCTAGAGTTTTCCATCCTCTGAATCTACTACTTCCTTCACAGTTTTGGGATCATCATCAGTAATAGATAAAGCAAATTTTGAACAGAAATCAGATGGAATATACCTTTCTGGATGCCTTCTTTCTCGAACTGATCTTCTCACAACCAGAGTTTGTTGCTCTTCATCTTCTAATTCCTCTTCTACTGTAGAGTCTGGTTCTTCCTACATTTGCTCAAACTCTATCTTCTAAGGTTCCTTTGGTAGGAATTCATGTTTAATAATATCTTTCACCTCTCTAAACACCACATCTCGGATACAACCTTCCTTATTACTGGGTTTCAAATCTTATAGCCTTTTAAACCATCCTTATACCCTATAAAGATGCACTTTTTATATTTACTATCCAAATTTGTTATTTTCTCCTTTGGAACATGTACATATGCATCACATCCAAATACCCTCAGATGTGAAAGACAAGGTTTTTTACCAGTCCATACCTCTTGTAGAGTCTTATCCTCTAACACTGATGAAGGTGATCTGTTGACCAGGTAACATGCATTCTCCACCACCTCTGCCCAAAATTCTTGTCCTAAATTGACACCACTAAGCATGATTCTTGTCCTTTCCATCAACATCTTGTTCATTCTTTCTGCAACTCCATTTTTCTCAGGTGTGTATGGAGTGGTATTATGTCGTGCTATACCACACTTCTTACAAAACTCTTCAAATTACTTCTTGCAAAACTCTCCACCGCTATTTTTCCTCAGCACCTTTATCTTCTTCTCTGTTTGGTTTTCCACCAGAGCCTTAAATGCTTTAAACCTATCAAAGACTTCATATTTTTTCTTGAGGAAATATATCCATGTATTCCTTGAGAAGTCATTCATAAATGATATATAGTACACAGACTTACCCAGTGATGGAACCGACACAGGTCCAAACACATCACTATGCACAAGCTCTAATATCTGTTTCGCCCTTTTACCACTAGAGGGGAAACTCACCCGATTCTGCTTCCCATATACACAATTTTCACAGAAATCAAAATCCAAAGAGCTATTAGACATACCTTCTACCATACCTTTACCATGAAGTATTCGAAAGCCCTTCTCTCCAATATTTCCAAGCCTTTGATGACATAGCATGGTCTTTTCTCTAGAGACCACTAGATTTTCTGCTCCACTTTCAGGAACCAAAAAACTATTGCACCCATCAATAATGGTGCTACCTTGCAGCTTGTACAGAGTTCCAATCTGAACTCCCCACATCAATAATAGTTCTGCCCAAACCATCTTGCAGGTATATTTTTTGAACACTGTTTTTACACTTGCATCATCTATCTTGCTTACAGAAATAAGATTTCTGGCTAATGTAGGAACATGTAGAACACCTGGAAGTGTTCTAATCCTTCCACCTTGCAACTTCAACTTGACTTTTCCGCAACCAACGATTCTAGCCTTCCTGTCATCCCCCAAGAAGACATCACCACCATCATATTTCTCATAGTCGAATAACCACTCTCTATGGGGAGTGAAGTGAAAGAATGCACCTGAGTCAATCAACCATGCCTCATGATATACATGTATACTTGAAGAAGGCAAGTACACATCCCCACCTTCATCTGAGGTGGTTTTCACCTCTGCAGAAGGAGTATCATCGTATCCATTTCCTTTCTCAGGAGCTTTATATTTATAGTCCCTTTTGTAGTGCCCTTCCTTTCCGCATTTCCAGCACACCTTTACAGGTTTTCCTAGAGATTTAGATCTCCCACTCGAGGAATTATTTTTGTTTCTATTTTGCGACCATCCTCATATAGACAAGGCATTACCATTTTTGTTGTCCATATTTCTCCCTCCATATTTTTCCATCTCTCTCCTCTATCAGCAAGGATCAGACTATTTCATCAAACTACAAGGTAGTTGCACTGCTGCCTATTGCAATAACCAGACTATCTCACGAATCTGGTAGAGAACACAACAAAATGATGCACTTATCTTCATCTGAAATTTTAATATCAGTATATAATAACTAGCTTACCACATTATTAAATGTGTTCATATGCTCTATCACCGAGTCTCCATCTTTCATCCTCAGGTTATACAAATTTTTTATGTAGGAACAGTTTATTCACCAGAGACTTAGATTGGTAAAAAGTCCCTAACTTGTTCCACAAATCCTTCATCATAACTTCCCCTAATACATTTAGCAATAGTGAATCTGAGACACACAATTGTATTGTGCTTTTTTCCTTCTGATCCAAAATCTTCGAGTCTTTAGTAGACATTATCGTTGGTTTAGTACCCGGATCTACTGCGATCCAGTGATCTTTATCCACCAATAGATCCTCGATTTTGAGTTAACACAACTCAAAATTCTTACCATTGAATTTCTCAATATCTATCTTTCATTTGCTCACCATATTCTTTCACCACAAGAATCGATCCCACAGATCTCCTACTAAACATGGTCTAGCACAAGCCCGAGCAAAACCCCTTAGCAGCAAAGGCATCCCCTTGAAGCCAAAAAAACTTTGATACCAAATGTAGGTTCTAACCCTGTACAAAAATTACCTGCATAAGAATTCTAAGAACAAAAAATAAACAATGGCAAGAGCATAACACAGAAAAAATATACACAGATATTTTCCCCTGGATCCCAAAACTAGGACTACCAAATTGATTTTTCATTATGTTTCTTTCAACGTTATAGTACATATATATACATGCTAAAGCATCCATAAACACCAATCCACTAACCTTGGATTAGAGCATAACTGTAGTTCCCTTGACCGGATCTACAAAATACCATGGCCTGATAACCATCGTGCCCAAAACCATGTGCGAAATCCATGCACAAAACCATAGGTAGGTTCGCCCACCTAATATAGGGTCCAAAAAAAAGTTCCTGAGGGTGCTGCCCTAGACCCCGTAGAGGGGGGCTACCACCCCCCTCAAGCCCCTCGACAAGGGGGGGTGCTGTCCCCCTTGTGACCCCCCCGCTACACCCGATGTAACGAAAGGGTGTCTTTGCCCCCACTCTAACCCCCCAACTTAACTTCTGGGGCTAGTTGTTGAAAGAATATAACACAACCCAACAAGGTGGTCTCAAGGAAATCCCAAGGGTTGGGAGTGGAGATGGCTTTCTCTAGGCATCCAAGCGTGTTTTGGTTAGGTGATCTCTATACCGATTTAGGTGAGATCACCGTGGCTTGAGGGTGGAGGTGGATTAACCTTTGGAGTTCCTATTTGGTTATATTTAGTTTACCCATGAGATCCCACATTTATTCTTGGAATATGGCACGAGGGAAATTAGCTAAAAGAAATATTTGAATCATCCAAATCTATGATTGGTTAGTATATGGAACTCCCTAACTTGGTTGGAATTTTCATATGTTATTATGTGTTGATTCTTATTGAAATTAATGAGCACAAGTTCTAATTTTATATGTGATTTTATGACTAGTTTGTCATGGTTCTATTCTAGTGAAATGTTGGTTACATGCATGGTATGTTTCTTATTACATGATGTGCTCTTGTTATGGATCCATTCGAGGGTTTGATGGGATCTTAGTTACATTATATGAATGTGTAATAGCTTCGGGTTAAAATTTCATGTAATAAAGGTTGATAAAGTTAAACTAAGACCAAGGCCATGGGACATGTATTCCAAGCTGAATGTTTCACAAAGCACTCTATCGGGCATAACATTTGGTTTATTAATGTCTAAGGAAATTGGCAAAGGAAAAGAGAAAATTGGCATTTAATTATGAGAAATAAAGGAAAATAGAAGAAAAGTAAGGTGAAGAGACATATATTTGGATGAGAGGGAAATTAGAGGAAAAATGAGGGAAAATGAAGAAAATAGAGGCCTCAATGATAAAAAGGCTTCTGATGATCAGTTCACGGTTTTTTTGGTTTTAAGTCTTGCTGGTTTAGCTTTTTGTTAGTTTTAGTTTGGGTTAAGTGAGAAAGAGAGAGAATAGCACCAAGAGGAGAAAGTAAGCAAGCAAGCGAAGGGAGGAAAAGTGTAGCGCCTCCTCCCTCCTTTACCCAAATTCACAAGCTCGCCAAGATAAACATGAGATGATAGTTAATATCTGAGACTCCATTTCCAAGATACACTTATGGAAAATGGGGTCCACATGTCCAGAACTGACTGCAAACACCATGTGAAAAATGACCACATTGTGATCATCCTAACTTAACCCAACACTATTTGTTTTTAGTTTTTCTTCCTTAAATTTAACAGAACTTTCTATTTTTGGTAGTTTTCTCGGGTTCTAAACTTTTGAGGCCGTTTTGAGGGTGTAAATGACATTTTCATGGGAAATGGAGGGATTAGAATAGTGCAATACTAGTTTGCTATTTTTTTTTTGGTCTCCTCATCAAGAACTTTTAAACGAGGTATTATGATAGTCAAACAAAGATCGTATGCCAAAGCTATGACCCCTAGAAGTTGGAGGTTTGAATTTATCATTTATACAAACATTTGTGTACATAGTATATGTAGGTTAAAAATACATATATGTTTATTAATTTTGACCCAGACTGACCAGAACATACTAGGAATTTCGTCAAACACATGGCATACATGTAAGCTACAGGTCATGAATGCATATATGGTCATAAAATTATAAGATTAATCTAAGAATCGCCAAAAGGGACCTATGTCATCTCCACATAATTCCAACAACACATATTATCCCATACATTAACCAACCAATCAATAGCTAAACCATTCATGACCGGAGCCATAAATAACATACATCATGTAACCAACAAATAACAAGTAAATAACCAGCATAGGAACCTTGAAACCTCGACCATAATATCACTAACATAATCACTACAAATATTCTTTAATGATAATAGAAGAATAACTATTACTAATATATGGAAATACCAACCAAGTCAGGGACTTCCACATATCACCTGACTATATATTGAGCTAAACCAAATATCTCTTTTAGCCAATCAACCCTGTGCCATATTCCAAGCATGAATGTGGGATCTCATGGGATATACCAAGTAAAACAAAACTAGGGAATCCAAAGGCCAAACCACCTCAACCCTCAACTAGTGATTCCACCTCGTGGTCGAACATCACCAACACCAACCAAATCGAGCTCTACCCAAGCTGTCTAGGGCTTCAGGAACAAGTAATTTTGCCACAACCTTCAAGGGCTCCAAAGAGTTTGACCAACTTGACTCTAGGGATAGGTAACTCAACCCACCAAGGCCTCCAGATCATTTGTCCCAACCTATGCTCAAGGATTAGTAACTCAAATGATTCTAGTTGACTCAACTCCTAGATTTAACCAAGATCTTTTTCTTTCGTGGTGTGATTATAATTTCATTTAGAATGGCATAAAGGAACATAAATGCATGCTATAACGAAAAAGGAACATGAAAAGAATCAACAACATAAAACTCAAGACATTGATAATAGAGTTCGTCTAGGAGGGACTATGTCTCGAGGCCCTAGTGTCAAGATGATGTAGGCTGCTACATTAAGTGCTGTCAGTAGTGATGATGTACATAAGAGGTGACATCGCTCTCATACAAGGAAACTTCCCTCACGCAGGAGTGACTCCAAGAGATGTTCTGCTACAGGAACTCTCAGTAAAAAAGGACTTCTATTAGTATGACATAAATTCATGTATGATGATAACGAACATCCCGCCAACATGGCATAAAAGATATTTCAGTGCAATCATACATGGCGACACATGAGTATCCCATCAACATAATGAAAAAGGGATCTCAAACAAAACATGACAAATCATGACAACAAGTACATCCCACGAATGATTCCATGTCACATCAAGCAGGAATCATGAAACAAGTAAGAAAACAAGATCCCACATCAAACATCAAACATGGATCTATGCAGCACAATTGGTGAGCTCCATTATTGCAGCAATGATGCTGCAACTCCTAGGACTCCATACTTTACTTTTATCAACCCGGTAGTTCGTAGCAAACTTGGAAGTGATGGTGGTATATGCACAAGTACTAGCTCTTACTTCAGGCTGTCACTTGATCAGCTGGCACAAGTTCGTTAGGAGCTTAAGCCAACTTCTATGAGTTCTTAGAAGAAGCTTTTAATTATGATGGATGAAAGCGAACTCAAAAGAGGCTAGTCTACTTGCAGAAAGAAGATGAACGCTGAAAGGAAGTGCAAATCCTAGCAAACCCTAGTTTTACCAACTAACCCTACTTGTGCAAGAAAAGAGATGTAAGACTACTGAAATGGATGCCATGGACTATTGCAAAGGTAAAATACATGTGTTTAAGCTATTTCTGAAGAAAAATATGGAAAAGTCATCTTTTTGTATTTTTGAGTAATTTTATGCAGCATTATTATGCATGTGTTTTAATCATTTTTGACTGTGCATAGTTTCATTGGCAAAAGAAAATGGAGTGGGTGTTTGCAGGAGGTTAGGAAGGTGTGGAGAGGACCTAAGGGGTCCCTAGCACCCTTCTGGAGACTTCCACCGTGCTCAGATCTTGAAAAATCGCTCGCGTTAGCTTCTATAGGAGGTTGCAGGGGATCTACAGGAAGTTCTACAGGAACATGCCAAAAGTGGTTTTTAGAGGATTGGTGGTGGAAAAACGGGGGGAAGTGGAAATGAAGGATGGATAAGGATGTTAAGAGGTGTAGGACCTGGTAAATGAAGCTCAGGAGTGATGAAGATTGTTGGATTTGTTCAAGGATGAAGAAATCAATGTTGCACAAAAATGTAGAAATTAGGGCAGGTGGGGAAAGTGTGGCGAATGAAGGGAAGAAATCTTGAGTGAGGGGTTGGAGCAGGTTGTATGATGGAGGGAGGGTAGTTAGGAATGTATTACAGGTGTTCTACACACTACTTTCCAAAACTGATCCAAACAAAGACTAAAAAAACAGAGATCTATCTATTTTGACCTAATCTGCCCTTAAAAACCAGAAATATGATGAACAACAGTTTATAGACAGAAAATAATGCAAGAGAGCTATGGAAACTGAGCAAGAACATATCTAAACATGGAAACACAACTGATATCAACTTTTCCAACCCAAAATCTAACACTAGTAATTGCATTGGAAGGAAAAAACAGTGTTTTTGTGGCAGCAAGTGTACCTTAGTCTCAATTCATGATCCCAAGGAGGGAGAAATGAGATCAAGGACTACCTGGTATCCTCTTTTTGGATATTTTCTATTACCAAACTGTGAAATCAACCTGAAGCATGAATAGCTATCTTAATCATCAAAAACGACCTAAGTAATGAAGCAAGATTTTAACCTAAATAAAAGAAATTATTCTATGAATACAAGAAAAACACATAAAAGTACACAAAGGAGGTATTGGGCACTTAGGTTGGGCCCAACCCCAAGACTTACAACCCCTTAAGAAAGATCAGAGCTGGTGCAAAGCCGAATTTATCTTCATTGATCAAAAAATAATAGTTACATCCCAAAAACTATCTATAAGAAGAAGCTCGAAAATGTGCTGATACAGGGCTGCACTAAAGTGCAAAAATAGACTAACAAAATGACTTAACTACCAAGGCTTGAAGCCTTCCTACTGATGAAAACAATGACCCCCATCAATCCTCCTTAACTTTAGGAGCTTGGCTACCCAAAACTGTAGTTAATCAGCCACTTTACTAGACCTGCTCGGCTGCCCATTGAAATAATATTTGGTGGGTTGTAGAACTCCAAGTTGATTGTGGAGAACTCAAGGAAGGGGTCATTTAGTGTAGCAGACACCCCTCCTACAAATCCTTAGCCTTGTTTCCTCATATTTGGCTGCCAAACTACTCATAAATGCCCGATCTTCATCCAAAAATGTTCAAAAGTCTGCAGTAAGCACGTATTAGACCTTGTGGTAAAGTGACTATTCCCATTCACACAATTAACATAAATGTATTGAAAAGAATGCATAAAACTATGGAGAATGGTGGATTAAATGAGAATAATAGACAAAATGTGCCCATATAGTTACCCATTTCTTGGGCTCATCATCAACCCCCTGCTGAATGTGTTTCTCATCCTCTGAGCAACTAATCTAGTTCATCATATTTGATTGCTTTGACTTCCTCTCTAACATCCCAGGCCTTTGAGGTGATGTCCTCTTCGCTATCATGAAATCCTGCCTTTCTGTCTACCTCCTCCCATTTTCTTTGCTCCTCTTCTTCCTTGACCCCTTATAACAACCGTAGCAGTAGTGGAGGGCTAAAATTAAGGCCAATCCAATTGGCTTTCAAGTTCTGCATTGATTGTTTGTATAGGGGTACTCTTCTGATAGCCTCCCTCATTCTGGTTGGGGAGTGGTATTCTCCTATTTTCAGACTATGGGACAAGGTGTTCCATCTCCTTGTGTAAGCATGAATGCAATTATCACCGAACAATCTTTCCATGTCCTCAAAGTGAGCAATGGCCTGAGCCTACCTGTCAACATAGTCAAGTACAATGTGAGGGTTGTCTGCAAGGTACCGATGGGAATATGTAAGGGTTTAGGGATCTTCTGGTTCTGCCCTGATCATAAGTGGCTCATTTAGTTCCCTGGCCATAATCTTCTGAATCTATACTCCCCTCTTTTCCTCATGGCTTAACCAAGAAGCCATGGCCATAAGTTGCAGATCCGCTAATACAGTGTTTGGGTCCCATAGATTCATGTTAGGAAGCGCCAAGTTATGTAAATAGAATTCTGCTAACTTGGCCTTATCTTTAGCTGAGCTACTGTCATACAATTGCAGAAACTGATTGTAAGTTTGAAATGGAGTGGTGCCCCTTTGGACCAATGTGTTAATTTGAAATTGCAACCATTGGTCTTTAAGGTATAATGCATAAGATTTAGCAGGTTGCCTACATTGTAAGGCTTCTATTTCCGAACTAGCCATGCAGGCCTTTTGGGCTTCTTTTTCTTGCAACTGCTGTTTTAAAACTTGTATTTCTTTTACTGCTTGAGATTCCGGTTTTTGCAGCAGTTTTGTTAGCATCTCCACGTTGGCTTGTAGCTCTCCCTCTTTCTGTTGTTTCTTGGTTTTTTCCTTGTTTGTCGGAGGTCCTTCTTGCTGTTGTTGCCCTCCCAAAATGGATAGCCTATCGTCCTTGTGGACTTTTTGTAGTTGCAACTGCTTTTTCAGCAGCTCATTCTCCTCCTGTAGCTGGGCCCTTTTGCAGCTTTCTACATGCCTCACCATGGCCAATTCTCTCCTTAATTATTTTAACTTATCCTCCATGTGGCATATGTCCTCAACTCCCTTATATTTGGCCATCTGCATCCATGTGTGTGTTCTGATCCTCTCTTTCTCTAATTCGAAAAATAATGGTACAACTAATTTTTGTGGGATAATTTTCCCACCCTCTAACAGATTGTAATATGAGCCCAAATCAAGCTGAGGGGTAGGTTCATGTATTTCTTCAGCCTTGCTCTCCCCCTGTGACTGTTTGGCTACCTTCTCCTCTAATTTCTCAGTCTCTTTTGACTTGGCTAGAGTTTCCTGTAGGGATGTTTCAGGTTCCTATAGAGCTGCCTTTGAGTCCATCAACTTAATTCTCTCTTTCCATGTGGAGGTTTTTTTGGCTTCCTCTTTCATAGGTGATAGATATCCTGGAAGGAGACTCTTCCTTCTTTTTAGTGGGTGAGTCCTCAATGACAATTGGTTCCTTGGATGGTGGTTGAGGTTTACCCACTTTAATCCTTGTGCTTTTTCTGGCTTTAAAGTACATGGAGGTCCACCTTTTTCTTTTTCCTTTTTCTTTTGTATGTGTGCTTAATGTAGCAAGTACAACCGCTACCTCCCTTGACAACATTTCAAGGGATTTCTCTCTCTGCTGTTCTTTTTCTTCACTTCCTCTAGAAACCTCTATGCCCCCTCTTTTTGCTTGTCCCTGATATCTCAAGGTGTCTCTCTTCTTTCTCTTGCTGGGTGCCTGCCTTGGCTGTGGCAACCTTCTTGTGGGCTTTCTTGGCCATTTTCTTTCCAATTTTTGTCCTTTTTCCCTTCTCTATTTTTGCTGTTTTCTCTTTTTCTTTCTTAGTTTCAGCAGTCTTGTCAAATTCCTCTTTTTCCTTCTGTTTTTCCTCTGTTTTGCCCTCTGCTTGAGTATCTTGTGCTCCCTCATCAATGTTCTTCTCAATTTCTTCAGTTTGCTCCCCCTCATCACTGCTGGATGGGCTGATGTTCTCAGTGAAAGTTCTGATGTTATCATCACTGGACATATGTCTGAAGATTTCCCAAGCTATGGGGATAGTATAGGTGTGTAAAGCATCTTCCACCAACAATTTGATGAGTCCATGGTGGGCTAATTGATCTGGGACTCCTGCATTTATTTTTGTACCACATTCAATTAAATACTAAAGAGGAAATGTGGGATGCTCAGTTTCTTAGCTGGAGGAAAGTCCATCCCATACCTCAATTCATGTAGCAACTTTAGATGATAACCATAAATGATGCTAAATTTCCCTTCACATGTGATATACTTCATGATTTGATAACTGAATTCACTCCAGAGAGGAGGCAAGCTTGTCCTTCTGACCCTGTTTTTGTCTTTTACAGGATGCTCCTCATGTAGAAAAAATGTTTTCTTAGCCACTTGTCCCAATGACTTCTCCTCTTTGCTCCAAGGGAGCCCCAATGGTAAACCAGTAATTCTACTGATGAAATCAGGGGTAAGTTCTAGGGTCAAACCCCTAAAACTAACTGTGGCATGTTTCTTCGAATGTGGTCTCAGGGACATCAAAAACTCTTCAGTCACCTCCTCATCATAACCCTGAATTATGTCAAAGAAGGATATCCAATTTGCCATGGTGAAAAGGTCCACCACCTCAGGGTTCTCATACAATTTGCTAGAGTTTAAGGGTTCTTTCCTCATGAATCCTCCTGGCATGGTGTTGAGTTTGTGTTTCAACCAGCAAAGAAAATGTTTAGGTGGGGAAAAACAATCGATCACTGAAACATAGGATAGCTAAATTCGGTTTTTCTAAACCAAAGAAGGAATTTCTTGGGTGCTCCTTACGATATCAACTGGCAATAATTCCCCTGTTTGAAAACTGCTGTCACCCAGAATTTGACTGTCTGTTTATGAAAAGATTTTTTTTTTACGAAATAGAGCATAAGGACATAGGGTATTTTCTCAACACATAGATAGATATGAAAATTCGGGTTTTTTCACACACACATGCTGGCCTCTACTACTGCATGTATCTTCCTTATAGGAGAAATTGAAAAATGATAAGGAGATTTCAAATGCAAAAAAAAAAAACCTGGGTAAACTCAGTGAAATATGCAGGCAGAATTTCACTTTTTTCTCAATGCACAGGTAGACTTTTACTCTCGTTCTTCAATTTAATGCCATGTTCAATTCACCACCTTACACAAACAAGTCATGCACAGAGAAGTTTTCCTGAGCCTACCTCATTTTGAGCTTCAAATTCGATGAAAGTTCCCGGTTTTCTTTTTGCAGAGCTGCTCTCTGCTTTTCCTGTAGAACCCTTCCTGTAGAAGTCACCCAGCTCCTATAGAATAAAACTGTGCTTCCTGTAGAGTCCGATAGGTAGGAGATTTTCAAAAAGACAGGCAAAAATCTGGTGGAGGACAACTGGTTAGCTGCTCTGGAAGTGGTAGATGTGTACTTCAGTTAAGAACGTCATGAGTGCAGAATGAACAAAGGGTGATGAATGTCTTAACTGAGCTATGTTTTATCTGCGGGCGTGATTTGTGGTGAGGTGATGAGGTGGACGGACTGGACTGTTGATCCTAAATCACGGCCATAATATTTCTGCATGCTATTTGACCGCCAACATCTCCCTTACTCCCGTTATCCGCTGCCACCACTACCAGTCCCAATTATTTCTTCGTGAATGGACATTCCTGACGTGTTGGCTGCGTATCTTATCAGCAGTTTTGAATTTGACGGGGCTCGTTTGGATTCCATGAGGACGTGTAACTGACCAAGGGTGGCCAATTAACTGGCCACTGATTCCATTCAAACCGAACCATTCCCATAGTCATACAGCCTTTAAATATGATTCATGTAATCGCAGAATAGGTTTAGGAACTTACCTGTGCAGTCACAACCGTGTTATGCACATTTTGGATTTTGGAAACCATTTCTTCATTGCTGTGGCTGCTTTCATTCTACATGCTCGACCTCGGACTGTCGCTGATGTTTACACATTCAAACAGAGCTCATACATGTTTCATAGGCTATACTTTGTTGTCCCTGTCTCTGTAGTATGTTTTTCAAGGGGATCAGTTGCTACAGGAATCTTGTAGGATTTCCTGTAGCTTCTTCTCCTGAGATTCAAGCTAAAATGAGTAGGGCTACCACTGCTGAGGAGGGTCTCGGTTGACAAGGAATCTTAGATGGAGGGTATCAGGTATGGTGAGTAAAAACTTTTGTTTTGATTTGTCATTGAAATTTTGTTTGCAGCATGAAAAACAGGAATTTTGTGTGTGACTGTGTAGGGACATAAAAACGAGTGTAATGGAGGTGTTTAGAGATGGAAAAGGGTGACATATGGTGAGGGATGGAGGCAGGGAGGTTTATAGGCCTCATAGACATGTTTCAAACCCTCGAGTCCTCTTCTGAGATCGGTTTTGGCTTGTCTGTAGTTTCTACAGGATCCTCTTGTAGAAGATACAGAGCTTCCTGTAGGATGTGGAATTTCGGACCAAATGAGATCAAATCTTGGGAAAAGGCAACGATGATGGAGGAATGGATTGTGAGGGATGCAAGCATCCTGGTCATGACCTCTGTCTTTGGCTTGCGCGATTCTCCCAAAACCTGTAATGACCTTCTTGAAACCTGCAATTTATTCAACAAAAATTAGATTTATTTATTTATTTATTTATTTTTGTCTGAGACAGTTGGGGTGCCTCCAGGAGGTTTTCACCCTCACTGTCTGCCCTGGGTGCCTCCAAGAGGTTTTCACCCAAGGATCTTTTATTATTTTTTTCTGTGGTTTTTTTGTTTCTTTTTTTGTTTTTTGTTTTTTTACTTCATGATGTAGGTAGAGTGGAGATAGGGACCTGCTCCATTACCAACATTGATTTGGCAAGAGTCTCAATGAACTCCTGCTTGGAAAGGGGCTTCTTGTAGATTTTCAATCTATGCCCATTGACGAGCATGGGGATGGCTTCTTCATCAATGGTCCGAATAAGGACTGAACCATTATCATTGCATGTTTCCACTATATATGGTCCTAGCCATCTTGTCCTCAGTTTTCCCTTGAAATCCTTGTACCTTGAATCATATTACAACGCCTAATCCCTTGGCTGAAATTGCTTTTCTTTGAGGTGCCAGTCATGCCATATCTTTCTCTGAAGTTGGATTACCTCTAAGTGGAGAAGGGCCTGCATTTTCTGTTCATCTAATCCATTCAGCTGAAGCAATCTTTCATGTTGTGCATGGCTGAGATCTAGGTCCAGTTGAGCTGCCAACCTCAATGTGTTATATTCAAATTCTATGGAAAGCAAAGCCTTCTTCTTGTAGACCAGCTCATAGGGTGTGAAACTTGTTGTAGTTTTCCAAGTAGTGTTATAGGTCCAGGTGGCCTCAACCAAGTGATCTTCCCAATCGTTTCTACTATTGCTCACTACCTTAGTCAAAATCCCCTCCAAAGCTCTGTTAGTAACTTCCACATGTCCATTTGCTTGCGGATGATAAGGGGTGGAAATTCTATGCTTAATCTTTTGATGAGTGAGCAGGTCTTCAATCAGGTTAGAGGTAAACTGACTTCCTTGAGCTGTGACTATTTCTCTTGGGTAGCCAAACTTGTAGAAGATATTTTCCCTCAAAAACTCAGCTACTTTTTCTTCTGTTGCTGCTTTGATTGCCTTTGTTTTTGCCCACTTTGTCAGGTAATCTGTGCACACAATGATATAGGATTTTTGTTTTTAAGGAGGGTTGATAGGACCCACAAAGTCCATGCCCCACTTCTCAAATGGCTCAAAAGTCACCTGAGGTTGCAAGGGCATCTCATCCTTTGGAGTAGGTTTCCCATCCTTTGACATCTGTCACATTGGCTGATGTATCTCCTTACATCTTGATGAAGAGTGGGCCAATAGTATCCTGCCTTTAGAATTTTGAAGGCGGTTCTCTTTGCTGCAAAGTGGCCTCCACAGGGCCTATCATGACAGACTAGGAGGATGTCAAAAACTTCCTCCTCCCTGATGCACTGCCTCAAAATCTGATCTGGGCCAAGTTTAAAAATATTGCCCCCAATCCAAGTGAATGGGGCACTTTTCCGCACGATCTTACTCTTCTCCTTTGAGGATAGGTATGGTGGAAACTGTGTTGAAACCAAATAATTTTCTATATCAGCAAACCATGGAGGGAGTACTGAAATAGAAAACAGGTGTTCATCTGGCATTTGATCATCCACCATCCCTTCTTCACTTGCAGGCAAATCTAGTCTAGACAGAAAATTAGCAACAACACTTTCCTTACCTGGATTATCAATAATGGTCAAATCAAATTGCTGCAATAAAAGTAACCATTTAATGATACAAGTGTTTACATTAGGTTTGTTCATCAAGTACCTAATTTCAGCATGATCAGTATGCACAAATGTTTGATATCCAGTGATGTAGTGTCTAAACTTGTTTATGGAATGGACTACAGCCAGGAGCTCTTTCTCGGTTACAGTATAGTTTAACTCTACCTTGGACATGTTTTTACTAATAAAATATATGGCATATGGTAGCTTCTCCTCAACTTGTCCTAAGGCTGCTCCTATGGCTTTGTTCGAGGCATCTGTGTGAATGTGGAAAGGTAGGGCCCAGTTTGGACCTCTCAAGATTGGGGCAGTTATCAACTTACCTTTCAAAGCATCTAGAGCCTCTTGAAAGTTGTCAGTCCATATGAACTCAGCATCTTTTCCCAAAAGACCAAACAATGGGAGGCTAGCTTACTGAAATCTTTAATAAATTTTCTATAATATCCTGCTAAGCATAGAAAAATTCGAACATATCTTACCTTTTGAGGAGGTGGGACCCTTTGGATGATAGCAATCTTGTTGGGATCCACCTGTAAACCTTGTTGAGAAATTGTATGACCTAGCACGATCCCTTCAGTCATTAGGAATTCACATTTATCGGGACTGAGGGACAGGTTCTCAATACACTTGGCTAAAACTTTCCTCAGGTTAGTTAGAGCTTCTTGGAAGTTAGAACCATAAGGGGTAAAGTCATCCATAGAGATTTCCACTGAATCATGAACTAGCTCAGCGAATATACTTAGTGATGCTCTCTAGAAAGTGGCAGGAGCGTTGCATAACCCAAAGGGAAGGACCTGGTAGGCAAAGGTACCCCATGGACAAGTGAAAGTGGTCTTATCTTGGTCTTCTGGGATGATTTGGATCTGATTGTACCCGCTAAACCCATCTAGGAAGGAAAAGAACTTCTTCCCTACCAGGCCATCTAACACTTGATCTATGAAAGGCATAGGGAAATGGTCCTTCTTAGTGGCTTTGTTAGGTTCTCGATAATCTACACAGATTCTCCACTTTCCATTTTTCTTGGGCACAAGCACCAAAGGAGAAACCCACTCACCAGAGATGGGGTAGATGAATCCTACATCCAGCAACTTTTGTAGTTCTTTTTTGACAATGCTGGATTCATCCTCCTTTAAGGCTGCCTGACTAGTTTACAATCCTCTTTAATAGATGTGATGGGTACAAACTGAAGGATGGACTCCTTTCATCCCCTTATAGCTCCAAGCAAAAGCATCCAATTGGTTGTTCAATAAACTATACAACTCTTCCTCCTGAGAGGTAGATAGGGATGAGTTGATCTTCAAAGTTCTTTCACAACCAAATTCCACATTCTTAACTTGGAGAGAGGTCGGATCAGCCACATAGAGATCAACTAAAGCACTGGCTTGGGTTTCTTCCACCAACTCTTCTAATGGTAGCACACTGGGGGGTGGATTTTGAATCAAATTCTCAATAAGATCATCCTCGGTTTGAGGACCTCCCCTAGTGGCTTCCACTGTGCACAATGGGGCAGAGTAGACTTCACCTTCATATTCCTACTCCAACCAGAGAGGTAAGTCATGTTCTAGCAGAGGTTGGGCAGGAGGATATAGGACTAGCTGTTTGGACATATGCCCATTTTTGATGGTCATGCTCCCAACTCGACAACTGATGTAATCATCTGCAGTAGCTAACCAAGGCATTTCCAAGATGAGGGGACGCCCAGTGAGTTTTTCCTTTGGTTGAAGGAACAAGAAGTCAGTAGGGTACTCCCAAGAATCAATGGAGACCATGACATCTTCCACAATCCCCTTAGGAGTCACAGTGGAGCGGTCTGCCAACTGCAGTACTATTGAGGTCTTTCTTAGGTAGCTCTGAAGGTTGAGTTTGAGCATAGTGTCCCTGATCATTACGTTAATGGCAACCCCTAGATCAATCAAAGTGTGGGGGATTATGGTTCCATTTATGTGGACATCGACTACAGGACTTCGAGGGTCCAGATATTTTGGACATAATATCTATCGCAACATCAGGTCAGCCAGTTATCCTATGACATTGATAGTTGGGGCATCTCTCTTGCGCCTGCCTGGGTGCCTGAAACACTTCTCTTTGATCAACTTATTGTATATTGGTACATCTTTTATGGCCTGGAGAAGTGGTATTTTCACACATAACTGTTTAAGTTCTCCCAGAAGTTCAGTTTCTTTTGGGTTTGGTTGCATGATTCCAGTTAGTCTCTTAGGAAAGGTTGGAATGGATTTGGGTTCACTTTCCTGTTTCTCTTCCTCATCCTCCTTAGGAGGAGATTAGCTATCTGGGAGGACCTTCCCATATTGTAGGTTGATCTCTTGAATCTCCACAACATATGTAGGGCATGTGGTTTCTCTAGCATATACTTGATGGGCCTGTCTGTTATTGGGGTTTGGGTTCGTTTGAGCAGGTATCTAGGTTGTCTTGGAGGAGCAAGAGGTAATGGTTGTGGTTGAGCAGGTGGTGGAGGCAAAAGAGTGGGAGGAGAGTTGTATTGGGGCCTCCACCCTTGATGAGGTGCATTCCATTGAGGTTCTGGATGGGTGTGAGAATGAAAAGAGTGGGCATCTCGTTGAGTATGGTATTGAGGAGGATATGACCAAGGAGGGGGTGTGGACTAGGAAGGATGAGTAGGGGGACCCCAATAAGGCATGGAAGTGGCTTGATTGGGGTTGTAATAAGTTTGGGATGTCCCTTGCATTCCCTACTGGTAAAGTTTGGGTCCATGTGGCCTCCTCTGGTTCATGAAGTAGAGTGGTTTAGTGGCTCCTTCAGCCCCTAGGTACATAGCTTTAAATCCGGGCAAGGAAGGGCACAAATTTATAGGATGGTCTTCTTCACAGACAAAACACACTTCTATAGAGTGCAATGGACATTCGTTCCTAGGATACTTTCTGGTGCACCTGGGACAAAAGATGGCCAAATCCCTCTTGGCTTCCTCTTACTTCTTTTGGATTCGCAAGGTATCCATTTGCATAGCAATGGTCTGCCTCATCTCGCTGTTGAAATCTTCCATCTGATTTGCAAACTCATTTTTAAGGAATGAACTATATAAGGGGGTACTGGCTAAGAGTTGACTTCCCCTACCTTTCCTTCTGGCTGCCCTAGAATGGTTTCTAAATATGGTCTTTATGTCATCATAAGGTAGTTGGTAGATATCTCCCCCAGCTAGCAAATGGAGGGTATCTAGAAGGCCTTCAAGAACTCCTCTGAGCAGAACCAACTTCAGAGACGCGGGGTCAAGTGTGCACCTGGCCCCTTTATAACTAAGTTGAAACCTCTCTTCATAGTCTTCTAAAGATTCATCACTTCCCATGGTCATTTGAAAGATTTATTCTTTTGTATCCTGTGACCCACAGTAGTCTCAGTATTTGTTGTTAAAGGCTTGCTGCATTTGAGCCTAAGTTGTGATATTGTTTCCATGTAGCCCCATGAACTAGCGGAGTGCTGCATCCTTGAGGGTAGAAGGAAAGAGTTTCAATTTTTGCTCGTCTTCTACATAGTCATAAGTTCGACAAAGGACAAAAAACTCAAACAAGAAGGTATTAGGGTCTTCAGTAGTCAATCCATGGAAGTGAGGTAAGGCTAAGGGACTGATGTTTTTCATTTTTGTGTCCCCATTGGTCTCTCGGATGGGAAATGTACCTTCTACTCTCTCCCCATTTCCTCTACCGTTTCTATTTTCAGCCATGGTCTTAGGAGGAATGGTTTGTTGCTCTTGTTCTATTATAGGATCTTCCTATATCTCTGGGGGTTCACCTATAGGTTCTTTAGGATCACCGCCACGAAGGAAGAGAGAAGGGTGACTCAGTGATGTGGTGGGGGTGTTGGGTAGGAATTTTCCTGAATTGTCTCTGTTCCTACGAGGCGTGAAATGAAATCTGTGTTTTTTTGGTGATTTTTGTTGTTTTTCTCTGCTTGTACCTGCAAAAATTGAAATAGATTGAACTGCAACTATCTGAAATCTATCTTGCTGAAATGAAAATGCATAATTGAAATGAAAGCAGGAAAGGACTAATCTATGTTGCTGAAATGAAATTGCAGAATTTAAATGAAAGTAGAAAATACTAATCTACGCTTGCTGAAATGAAATTGCCGAATTGAAATGAAAGCATGAAATGGTCTAATCTACTTTTGTTGAAATGAAATTGCAGAATTGAAATGAAAGCAGGAAATGTCTAATCTATGCTTGCTAAATTGAAATTGCAAAAATGAAAGGAAACAACTACTCTACTCTTGCTGAAATAAACCACTTAGCAGAATGTTTGCAGTGGAAAATAGAAGAAAAATAGTAATCCAAAAATACTCTGACGCTTCCCCGGCAACAACGCCAAAAATATGGTGAGCTCTAGTATTGCGGCAATAATTCTGCAACTCTTGGGACTCCCTACTTTACTTTTATCAACCCGGTAGTTCGTAAGAAACTTGGAAGCGACGATGCTATATGCACAAGTACTAGCTCTTACTGTAGGTTGTCACTTGATCAGCTGGCACAAGTTCGCTAGGAGCTTAAGCCAACTTCTATGAGTTCATAGAAGAAGCTTTTAACTATGATGGATGAAAGCTAACTCAAAAGAGGCTAGTCTACTTGCAAAAAGAAGATGAAAGCTGAAAGGAAGTGCAAACCCTAGTTTTACCAACTAATCCTACTTGTGCCAAAAAAGAGATTTCAAACTACTAAAATGGATGCCATGGACTATGCAGAGGTAAAATACATGTGTTTAAGCTATTTTTGAAGAAAAATATGGAAAAGTCATCTTTTTGTATTTTTGAGCAATTTTATTCAGAATTTTTATGCATGTGTTTTAACCATTTTTTACTGTGCAGAGGTTTATTGGCGAAAGAAAATGGAGTGGGTGTTTATAGGGGGTTAGGAAGGTGTGGAGAGGATCTAAGGGTCCCTAGCACCCTTCTGGAGATTTCCACCACACTCAGATCTTGAAAAATCGCTTGCGTTATCTTCTACAGGGGGCTGCAGGGGATCTACATGAAATTCTTCAGGAAGTTCTACAGGAATAGGCTGAAAGTGGTTTTTAGAGGATTGATGGTGGAAAAATGGTGGGGAAGTGGAAATGAAGGATGGATAAGTATGTTAAGAGGTGTAGGACCTAGTAAATGAAGCTCAGGAGTGATGAAGATGGTTGTATTTGTTCAAGGATGAAGAAAGCAATGTTGCACAAAAATGTAGAAATTGGGGAAAGTGTGGAAAATGAAGGGAAGAAATATTGAGTGAGGGACTGGAGTAGGTTGCATGATGGAGGAATGGTAGGTAGGAATGTATTATAGGTGTTCTGCACACTACTTTCCAAAACTGATCCAAACAAAGACTAAAAAAAGAGAGATCTATCTATTTTGACCTAATCTGCCCTTAAAAACCAAAAATATGGTGAACAACAGTTTATAGACAGAAAATCATGCAAGAGAGCTATGGAAACTGAGCAAGAACAGATCTAAACATGGAAACACAACTGATATCAACTTTTCCAACCCAAAATCTAACACTAGTAATTGCATTGGAAGGAAAAAACAGTGTTTTTGTGGCAGCAAGTGTACCTTGGTCTCAATTCATGATTCAAGGAAGGAGAAATAAGATCAAGGAGGCTTGGTAGCCTTTTTGTGGATCTTTTCTGTTACCAAACTTTCAAATCAACCTGAAGCATGAATAGCTATCTTAATCATAAAAAAAACAACCTAAGTAATGAAGCAAGATTTTAACCTAAATAACAGAAATTATTCTATGAATGCAAGAAAAACACATAAAAGTACACAAAGGAGGTACTGGGAGCTTGGGTTGGGCCCAAAACCAAGAGCTACAGCCCCCTAAGAAAGATCAGAGCTGGTGCAAAGCTGGATTCATCTTCATTGATCAAAAAATAATAGTTACATCCCAAAAACTGTCTACACGAAGAAGCTTGAAAATGTGCTGATACAGGGTTGCACTAAAGTGCAAAAATAGACTAACAAAATGACTAAACTACCAAGGCTTGAAGCCTTCCTACTTATTCAAATGAGGACACCCAACAGTCCTCCTTAACTTTAGGAGCGTGATTGCCCAAAACTGCAGTTAATCAGCCACTTCACTAGACCTGCTCGGCCGCCCCTTGAAATCATCTTTGGTGGGCTGTAGAACTCTAAGGTGATGGTGGAGAACTTGAGGAATGGGTCATTTAGTGCAGTAGACACCCCTCCTACAAATCCTCAGCCTTGTTTCCTCATATTTGGCTGCCAATTTGCTCATAAATTGCTGATCTTGGTCCAAAAATGTCAAAAAATCTGCAATAAGCACATATTAGACCTTGTGGTAAAGTGATTATTCCCATTCACACAATTAACATAAATATATTCAAAAGCATGCATAAAAATATGGAGAATGGTGGATTAAATGAGAATAATAAGAAAAATGAGCCCATATAGTTACCCATTTCCGGGGCTCATCAACAATGCATCTCATAGCAAAAAGAAGTACATGAACATATTGCATATACCTCACATCCTGGGACCATATGAAGAAGAGGATGTCAAACTGATGAAGTTGGCCGTACCATCAATCTCTTGGTGTCAAATCTCATGGAAATGACTGCTTGCACATGAATGCTGACACCTGCACCCCACTTTGAAAAGTAGCCGAAAAATGAAATGATCAAATGGAAAATCTGAATGCACTGTCACATTTGTGGCATCGAATAGTGCAAAATCTACTGTCAAATTTCTGAATTCTGAGAAAGTAGAAATCTGGGGCTTAAGGAATATTTTAGATTCCCCTTAGATTCCTCAAAGTTTCCCTCTTCCGGGTCCTCTGAAAATCTGCTGCTCAAATCAAAATTCCAGCTGCGCCATCAGGTTCATGTCACTCAGAGGTGTAATATCGACATAAAGTTTCTCCAATTTGGACATTGCAAAAATTTCACCCTCCTGAGAGTTTCGACCAATCATGGTTCCGCCTGTGTTATTCCCAAGTTCATGGTTCCACCCTGCTATAAAAATTAATTAAAAATATTCCTCGATCTGCATGTGCGCCCTTGGCTCCTCCCTCTGCTCGTGCAAATAAAAGTCGGGTTTTACAATAACATTTGAGGGCGGATATAACAAAGATTTTGTTGTAGATGGATTGGTGACAAAGTCGACTTATGAGGAGGAGGTCGGGTGGTCAAACCCCGACCCCTCCATATTAAAACTCAATTGGTTTTTGAAAACCAAATTTAACATTTTTTTGGGGGTCGGGTTCACATTGGGCGGTCCGCTCCTTAACCTCCGCTGCGGGTCCCATTTAATTTTGGAAATGGCGTGGTTGGGGTGTATTAAATGGAGTGGGCGTTGTTTTTACAGCCGAGTGCACATTAATGGAGCACAAATAATATTTGTTTGGCTCTATTATGGGGTTTCCTGGTGGGGGCCAACCCACGTGGGCTAGGCAGGTTCAATCCCTGTCGGCCCCGCATTAATATATGCATATATGGCATGTGGTTTGGGGGTGTGGGCCATGTCCACTGGAGGTGGCCCGCCTACCCCATATTTAAATGGTTAATGTGTGTGGTGGTTGAGGGAGGGCTGGCGGGGGTCATGGACTATTGGCCCATAAAATTTTTTATTTTTAATATATGTAGGTCGTTTGGGGGTGGTGGGTTTCATGGCCCGCCACCCCAATAATATGTTTTTTTTTGTTATTTAAAAAAAAATTAGCTATTTTTGAAAATTCGAAAAATGACCGAAGGAGACAATTTAAATAGGCCACAAATTTTCCTGGAATCGAGTTTAGGTTGTCCGGAATCTGGTGGCCGTATTTTGTCCAAATGTCTGCCTTCTTAAGCCTGCCCAGTCACCCAAGTCAACCTTGAAGTTTGACTCGTCCTAAGATTTGCATACAGACTCGGTTTGATAAACTATTCACACCACCGTGATCACGATAATGAGATCTTCAACATGAACATGGTTTGAGCATAATCCAAACACTTTGATTTTTGGCCCTTCCTGAGTCCTCTTGGACTTTTGCATGTGTCTGGAGCCACCTAGATCAATCCTCCCCACTGAGGAGCTTTTGGTCTTCCAAACGCATGAAAAATAATCTGCAACTTCTCTGTTCCTTGTCTGCATCACAAGTGTCCTAAAAAGGTCTCACTTCCATCTCCTTCACCATTGTTCTTCGGAGCCTTAAGTGATGAACCGACACCTGCAACCTTTGCAACCTGTAGTACATTATTTTTGCAAATTACATGCTTGACTTTCATGACCAACTAATGACCCACGCATCCCATACTTTCCACGAGTTTATAACACATACTTAATGGTCAAGTTTACATCAAAATGGAAATAATACCCCAGCTACAAAACAAGGCCAACATATCATTGTTGCTTCAACAAGTGATGGAAAACACATCATCACCACAACACATGATTCACAAAAATAAGGCCAAACTCTATTTTTTCTTTGACAAGTGATGGAAACACGACATCACTTTCAGAGTGTAAAACGCAACATATAATAAGACCAGACATCGTTTTTGCTTAACAAGTGATGGAAAACACATCATCACTTTTACATTTTGAAATGCAACAAATGATTTACAAAATCACGACCATGACAAGCTAACATATCTAGAAATCATTTTTCAGTTATCTCTGTGAATGGGTCGCCTCATTGTGGTGGTTTTGCTTGTCGAACAATCATTTCATTTGGTTCATGTACCAACACTTTGTCTTTAAGGCCTGGTCTAGATGGAGCCTCCAACAAGTGGCTCTTTGATGGCCACCTCTATTGCAATGACTGCAATACATCTTCTTCCTCCAGATCTGCTTAACATGCTTCTCTACCAGCTGTTGAGAGGGTCTTTCACGCCTCTTCTTTGTTTATGCTGCTATTCTTTTCCAACACTTAGAAATTGTATGGTTATGTAATCCACAAAAAGTACATGTTTTTCGATTCCATGGTTTACGTTCATCTTTAACAACATGATTATAATCGAAATGAACATTCAAATATCGAGAGTGGTTATTCCTTTCCTTGTTGTCTCTGTTGTAAGTATGGTGATGAGAGCTTGCCTCAGCTCTTTCCCTGCAATGGAAACTGCCATGGGATGATGGGGATGTTTTCCCATCATTCTCTTTCCTCGAAGATTTCAATGATGTCTCGAAAGAATCTAACACCTTCGAGAATTCTCCCTCAGTGAATCTCAAGCCTAAAAATTGAGGTCTCTGCACAACCTCTAATGGTTGAATTATGCCTTGGTTCTTAATACCAAGTTCTTCTTCCTCCTTGTACCTTATCTTAGTAAGGAGCCCCATGTTTGTCCCTGTAATTGGGATCTACGAATATCCAACATAAATCATACTATGTGAAGATGAAACCGAAAGGAAATCAACATATTTTACCTCCTTTGTTGATTTGGAAAGAACTGATGAGGGCTTCTCATCATCTGTTGTTGGTGGTTCGCTAACTGTCTCGGTGCATTCCCCAACTTCCTTTCTGACATACCCAAGTCTTGCCTGACGGGGTAATTCCTCTACTCTGATGGGGTTAACAATTCCTTTTCCCTTAATCCCCAAGCCTTTCCCTTCATAACCCATTTTCTTCAACAGTTTGGAGCCAATTCCTGTGGTATGATTTTCAAAAACAAGGAAATCATTATTAGGACAAATACATGAATTCAGAGAATTACTTTTTACCTCACATGGGTCACGCTGCAGCTTTTCCAAGGCCTCATCCTTAGCATGTAGTTGTTGTAGCAAACTCTGTTTCTCCTCTTTCTCATCTTGTAGAAGCATATTCAATTCAACATTCTGTATTTGAAGATTCTGGTTGTTGTGCTTCAGTTCTTCTAGGGCCTCTTCCATGGCTCACAACTGAAGCTATAATTGCTCCTTTTTCTCTGTCTCATTTTATAGAGTTTCAGACATTATTTCCACTCTTTGGGAAATTTTGAGCATTGTCTAGTACATCACTTTTTCATCCTCTGTCATTACACGTTCCATTGTTCACACTTGCAATTCACATCCACGCAAGACCACTCTGATACCAAACTTGATATGAGTTGACTGAACTCCTGGATTTAACCAAGATCTTCTGCTTTCGTGATGTGATTATAATTGAATTTAAAATGGCATAAAGAAACATAAATGCATGCTGTAACGAAAAAGGAACATGACAAGAATCAAAAACATAAAATTAAGACATTGATAACGTAGTTCATCCAGGAGGGACTACGTCTCCGGGCCCCGGTGTCAAGATGGTGTAGGCCACTGCATTAAGTGCTGTCAATAGTGATGATGTTCATAAGAGGTGATGTCGCTATCATACAAGGAAAATGCCTTCACGCATGAGTGGCTCCAAGAGATGTTCCACTACAGGAACTCTGAGTCAAAAAGGACTCCTATCAGTATGACATAAACTCATGCATGATGATAATGAACATCCCGCCAACATGGCATAAAAGGGATTTCAATGCAATCATACATGGCGACATAAGAGTATCCCATCAACATAATGACAAAGGGATCTAAAACAAATCATGACGAATCATGACAACAAGTACATCCCATGAATGATTCCATGTCACATCAAGCAAGAATCATGAAACAAGTAAGAAAACAAGATCCCACATCAAACATCAAACATGGATCTATGTAGCACAATGTATCTCACAGAAAAAGAAGTACATGAACATATTTCATATACCTCACATCCTGGGACCATCTAAAGAAGAGGATGTCAAACTGCTAAAGCTGGCCGTACCATCAATATCGCAGCGTCGAATCTCATGGAAATGATTTCTTGCACATGAATGTTGACACTTGCACCCCACTTTGAAAAGTGGCCAAAAAATAAAATGATCGAATGGAAAATATGAATGCACCATCAGATTTGTGGCATCGAATAGTGCAATATCGACTGTCAAATTTCTGAATTCTAAGAAAGTGGAAATCTGGGGCTTAAGGAATCTTTTAGATTCACCCTAGATTCCTCAAAGACCCCCTCCTCTGGGACCTCTGAAAATATGCTGCTCAGATCAAAATTTCGACTATGCCATCAGGTTCGTGTCGTTGATAGGTGTAAGATCGACATAAAGTTTGTCCAGTTTGGACATTGCAAAAATTTCACCCTCCTAAGAATTTCGCCCAATCATGGTTCTGCCTGTGTTATTCCTAGGTTCATGGTTCCACCCTGCAATAAAAATTAATTAAAAAATTCCTCAATCCACGTACGCACCCTTGGCTTATCCCTCCCCTGTGCAAATAAAAGTCGTTTTTTACAATAACATTTGAGGGCGGATATAACAAAGATTCCATTGTAGATGGATTAGTGACAAAGTCGAGTTATGAGGAGGAGGTTGGGTTGTCAAACCCCAACCCCTCCATATTAACACTCAATTAGTTTTTGAAAAGTTGAATTTAACATTTTTTTTTTGGGGTTAGGTCCACATTCGACGACCTGCTCCTTAACCTCTGCTACGGGTCCCATTTCATTTTGGAAATGGCGTGGTTGGGGTGTATTAAATGGAGTGGGCGTTGTGTTTATAGCCGAGTGCACATTAATGGATCACGGTTAATATTTGTCTGGATCTATTATGGGGCCGTCCAGTGGGGGCTGGCTCACTTGGGCTAGGCGGGTTCAATCCCCGCCGGCCACACATTAATATATGTGTATATGGTATGTGGTTTGGGGGTGTGGGCTGGTGGCCCGCCCACCCCATTATTTAAATGGTTAATGTGTGTGGTGGTTGAGGGAGGGCCGGTAGGGGTCATGGCCCGTCAGCCCATAAAAATTTTGACTTTTAATATATGTAGGCTGTTGGGGGATGACGGGGTTGGTGGCTTTCCACCCCAATAATATGTTTTTTTTGTTATTTAAAAGACAATTAGCCATTTTTTAAAATTTTAAAATCACCAAAGGAGACAATTTAAACAGGCTAGAAATTTGCTCAGAATCTGGCCCGGTTTGGCCTAAATCCGGTGGCCAGATTTTGTCCAAATTGCTACCTCCTTAAGCCTGCCCAATCACCCAAGTCAAACTTGAAATTTGACTACTCCTAACATTCGCATATGGACTCGGTTTGACAAACTATTCACACCACCGTGATCACGACGACGAGATCTTCAACATGAACCTGGTTCGAGCATAATCCAAACACTTTGAGTTTTTACCCTTCCTGAGTCCTCTTGGACTTCTGCATATGTCTGGAGCCATGTAGATCCTCAACTAAAGTTGTTCAAGGACTTCCAGAGCATTTGTTCCAACCTACAGCCATAAGGAATTATGAGCACCAACTAGAAAACAATCAAATGGGAAAGCCCACAACAACATGACTATCCTAGAAATTAAAAGGCAAGGCTAAAACCACTGTCAATCTAGGAAATCCTTCATGCCATTAACAACACATAACCAAATAATCACTCGCATACCTCATGCATCCATAAATTAGCAAGGAAAACACACACGCAACCTGTAACATGCAAAGAAATCTAGCTGTAGCAATTGATCCAACTATTCCCCTGCACTTTCCTGCTTTCCTTTGCCTTCTTTCTCCGAATACAATTGAATACTAGAGTGCTTCAAGCATGCTCCAAGAATTATCTAAGTGTGCAAAAGTATGAAAGTGAGAGAATAGAAGAGAGCTCCAATCTAAAATTGACAAAATGTTGTGAACTGATCCGCATAAACATTTTTATCATTGAGACCTCTATTTTCTTCATTTTAACTTAATTTTCCTTCAATTTCCCTCTCATGCAAATGTGTGACCTTTCATCTCCCTTTTCTCCTATTTTCCAATATTTTCATAAATAAAATGCCAATTTAATGCCTCTTTGCATTTGCTAATTTCCATAGCTATTTATTAATGACCAATGATCCCCATCACTATGTTTTTGCCCAACATTTAGCTTGGAATACGTGTCTCATGACCTTGGTCTTATTTTATTTATTTACATAGGAAATCAATTGGGGGATGTTACAAACACCTCCCCCTTGGGGGAACACCATCCTCGGTGTTCGATGACACTTATAACTAGAAAACTGCTGAAAACAACACTTAGTACCCATGAAGATTTATAACATAGTTGGATGTAGTATCTACAATGAACAACAATTGCAAACCACAACCAACATGACAAACATGGAAATTATACCATTTATTAAAGCTTTATAACACAACTCATTGTAGAATTTACAACAATATCCATATACATATACCAAAAAATCATTTGCATGAACCAACAAATAATGAAGGATATAAAACCTGCATCTAATCAGCCATCTCCCATGTAGCGTCATTGGGCCCAAATTGCTTCCACTACACTTTAACCTACTTGATTGCTTGGTTTTGGAGTACGAGTTGTTTCTACTACAATATGCATTGTGGTTCTGGCTAAATTTTTCACTTTGATTCCACCTGTAGTACAGACCAGTTAATCACAAGATCAACATCTTGGATATACTTCTTAAGCAACAAAAGATGGAAAACATCATGGACTTTCAATGTTGGAGGAAGTGCACTATCGATAGGCCACTGGTCCAATCCTCTCAAGGATCTTGAAAGGCTAGCAATACTGAGGTGCCAAGTTGACACATGATCCAATCCTCAAGGAACTCCTATTGGGTTTGATGCTCTATGTTGATTTGCATAACTCCTCTTCCTGTTAGGTGCTTCCTTTAAATTCTTTTTAATAACTTGCATTTCATGTTCCATCTATACCAAAATATCTACTCCAATCAATACCCTATTCACTGGATGACTCCAACTGATGGGATTATTAAAACTCTGCCCATAAAGTGCTTCAAATGGACTCATTCTCAAGGACTCTTGATACCCATTATTATAACAAAAAATCAACCAATGGTAGATACTCTTCCCACTTCCTCTGCTAATGCATAACATATATCCTCAAGATGTCCTCAAAAAATTTGTTAACCCTCTTTATATGCACATCTATTTGTGGATGATAATATGTATTGAAATCCAACTCTATCCCCAAACCTGCAAGAAAATCCTTCCAAAACCAAGAAGTGAGCTTGGCATATCTGTCCGATATAATGTTCTAAGGAACACCGTTCAACCTCACTATCTCTATGATGGAAATATGAGTTATGTCACTAGCTGAGTTAGTAGACTTAATCGCAATGAAATGAGCTACCTTACTTAACCTACCAACTACAAATATGATGGAATCATACTGTCTCAAAGTCCTCAGCAAACCCGTAATGAAGTCCATGCATATGACCTCCCACTTCCACTCTGGAATCTGAATCAGCTGCAATAAACCACATGGATTCTTACACTCTACCTTTACCTACTGACAATCCAAACATTTCGCAACAAACTCAACTACAGCTTTCTTCAAGTTCGGCCAATGATAGAACTTCTTAACTGTTGCTAGAGTATTCTAATATCCCGTAACCTAAATATGGATTGACATGGAACTCCTTCAAGATAATATTCTTAAGCTCATTGTCATCTGGTACATAAATCTTGTTCATGAATCTAACCAATCCATCTTCCGTGAGATGATACTCCTCATCATTATTACCTTCACCCAGTTGTTGTAGCTTGTGCCTTAGTTGTTGATAATTACCATCATGTTGCCCTGCCTACTAGATCCGCTCCTGCAATTCTATCCCATAAGAATTCTCTGCTGCAATGTGATCCACCTACACTCTTCTACTAAGAGCATCAAAAACCTTTCTCTCCTTTCCATTAATGTACTCGATCTCAAAGTCAAACTCACTAATTGTAGAAAACCACCTATCTTTCTCATCATTCAAATTAGGTTGTTAAAATAAGTATCTCAATCCACTGCGATCACTCATCAAGACAAACCTCCTACCAAGAAGATACTATCTCCACATCTTTAATGCATGGATGATAGATGCCAAATCAAGATCATGCATCATGTACTTTTTCTCATGCTCATTCATTTTCCTTGACTCATAGCATACTACCTATCCTTCCTGCATCAAAACTCCACCAAGTCCTCTCTTGCAAGCATATGTACATACCACAAAATATTTGTTTGGATCCGCAGTCTTTAGAACTGGAGCATTCATAACGAACTGCTTCAACTGCTCCAAATTCGTTTCATATCTCTCTGTCCATTCAAATTTATTTTCTTTTCGCTACAATGATGTAATAGGATAGAAACCCATGAGAAGTTCTTGATGAACCACCTATAGTAAGTTGTTAACCCCATGAATGATTTTACCTCATCCACATTCCTAGGAGTTGCCCACTCCATAATAGCTTTGATATTCTCTGGATCCACTGCTATATGCTCCTTGGAAACCCCATGCCCTAAGTAATGGACCTCTGTCAGAAAGAAACTGTATTTTCTAAGTTTGGCATACAATTGATGCTCTCTGAGCAGTCTTAAGATTGATGCAAATTGTTTGGCATGCTCTTCCTCATATTATAATATATCAATATTCATCAATGAATACAATCATGAACTTGTCAAGATAAGGACTCAACACACTATTCATCAAACACATGAAAGTAGCTGGAGCATTAATCAAACCGAAAGGAACCACAACAAACTCATAATTACCATACCTAGTCTGAAAAGAAGTCTTGTAGATGTCCTCCTCTTTGATGCATACTTGATGGTATCCTGATCTCAAATAATCTTTGAGAACATTATTGATCCCTTCAACTGATTGAACAAGTCATCAATCTGTGGCAAAGGGTACATGTTCTTAATCGTCACCTTGTTCAAATACTTGTAATCAACGCACAACCTGAGAGTTCCATCCTTATTCTTCACAAACAATACCGGTGCACCCCAAAGTGACACAATTGGCCTAATTTATGCCTTGTCAATCATTTCCTTCAACTACAATTTCAGTTCCACTAACTATCGAGTGCTCATCCTGTACGGTGCTTTTGATGTTGGTTATGCTCCCAAAAACTCAATAGAAAAGTCCACTTTCCTGTGAGGTGGTAACTTTGAGATCTCTTTTGGGAATACATCTTGAAACTGTCACAAAAATAGATACCTCTTCAAGACCTCAACATCCTCAACATCCTTAACTTTATTACTGGAAATATGAACTGCAAACAATACACATCCCTTCATGCTATTGTGCTTGGCCTGCATAGCTGTAACCATTTTGACTGATGTCATCTTCTCCTTACCATGCAATATTCTTTGTTATGCATTTTCATCCAAGAACTCAGTAGCCTTTTCATAACAATTCATCTTAGTCCTGTGAAGCTACAACCAATCCATACCCAATAGCATATTGTAAGATCCCAACAGAAGCACATTTATATGCGTTTATGTAGACATACCATTCAACGCAAATGCAAAAGCTCTTACTCAATGATGAACCCTCTTCTTAGTACATGTATCCAACTGCACTAACCAAGACTTTGCATGCACTTCTCTTTTCAAACCACACTTATCCACCAGACTAGGGTTAACATAACTATAATTATATCTAGGGTCAATCAAAATAGAAACAAATTAGTGACAAAGATTATGTCTATCTCGATAATGGACGTTTGATGATGTTCTTGCTTGTTATCCATTGTTGCATAGATCCGAGGAATAATTTTTCCAACATCCCCAATTGCCTACACCTCTTGAGCACTATAGATCTGTGGTTTTCCACCCTGATGTTGTGGAAAATCCCTCCTAAGATGATCTTTGTCTTACATCCAACACTATAAAGGCTTCCTGTCATCACCCGCGTTCTTCTCCTCAGATTGAGATCCTTGTCCTTTGTCAACTGCACTGAACTTCTTGTGCGGTGCTATATTCTCCTTATCATTTGTGTCTTGTGGCTTTCCTCTCTTCTTAACCCACTTTCCCTTATTCTTCTTGTTACCTTTCGAATCTTGTTTAGACTTAGACTTGCACTTTGATTGCTTATAACAATGTTTCAACTTTTTGATGGCTTCCTCCAATGATCTAGTGTCATCACACTCAATTAGGATTTGAATGATACTAGCCACCCACTGATGAATCTCTGAATCTTTTCTTTCTCCTCCTTAAGATAAGGCACATATCTCAACAAATCCAAGAATCTACTAGTATACTCCTCATCGACCATACATCCCATATTCACTACCATCATAGTATATTTTAGATAGATACTTCTTCCTTAAAGTCTCTCAAACTCACTCCAAGTCAGCTCCTCCTCTTGAATGCCTCTGACGTTCTTTACATCTTCCAACCAAATGTCTTCTTTTTGTTTAAGACTAAAAGTAGCTATCCTAGCCTTCATATTTTCTGAACAATCATGCAATTTGAAAAACTTATTCATCCCAAGAAACCAAGCTTCTGCATCTTGTGACTTATTCATTTCTCTATCAAATGTAGGAGGATTTTCTTTCTCGAACTCCTCTGGCAAGTACTTCTTCTCACTCCTGCTATACAAATGGTGACATTGATGACGATGTTGTCTCTGTGAACTAGAACTAGAATAGAACCCATGGCCATTACACCTCCTGTCAGGTGTATCCAAGAAGCTACCATCTCTGACTATGTCATCCCTATAAAACTTGTATCCTGATTGAGACCTACTGCCACATGCCCCATTAGTCCCTTCCTCCTATCCATGATTGATCCTAAGCACTCCTTGTCTCTGCAAATATAATGGGCTCTAAAGGATGACTACAATAACTTTCACTTTCTTTTCCTGTGCCCTGGCAAGTCTTTCTTGTGACTAAATGATCCTGTCGTTATCCGCCTTACAACTTCTAATATATTCCTTCAAACTTCTCAATGTATTCGCTATGTCAGGTTAGCACTCATCACCATGTAGTTCATCTTATCTGTAGGGAGAATCACATGAACTATAGTCCACCATTTTTCTTGTCATCTCTGACCTTCTTCCTGCAAACATACCATGTCATATAAACCAAATATAAACATGATCAAACATACCTTAGTGAATTTCAAGGGAGACTATCTCTTCTACACAAATAAGTCTATATTATCACAACATATGTATATGTAATGAAATAAACATATCAATCATTCCAACATCAACTTCATGATGACACAAAACCACAATAATGACCATCATAATGCATGCATAACAAACACATAGAAAACTAACATGCAAGCATGACAAACACATTTTTCCAATCCAGTCCAAGTGTTTAAACCTAGAAGCTTTGATACCACTATGTAATACCTCCTCGCACCTTTACCCAAATTCACAAGCTTTCCAGGGTAAACATGAGATGAGAGTTACTATGCGAGAGATGATTTCCAAGATGCAATAATCGAAATTGGGGTCCTCATGTACATAACTGACTACAAACACCCAGTGACACATGATCACACTGTTATAATCCTAACTTAACCCAACGCTACTTCTTTTCAGTTTTGCTTCCTTAAATTTAACAAAACTTTCTATTTTTGGCAGTTTTCTCTGGTTCTAAATTTTCGAGGCCATTTTGAGGGCCTAAATGACATTTTCAGGGAAAACATAGAGACCAAGAAAGTCTAAGTCTAGTTTAATACTTTTTTTTCGACCTCCTCATGGACATCTTCGAAATGAGGTATTATGATAGTCAGACAGAGGTTGTATGCAACCATTATGACCCTGATAAGTTGGATGTTCGAATTACTCATTTATACAACCAATTTGTGTACATAATACCTGTAGGTTATAAATACATATATGTTCATTAGTTCAATAAGCTCACTAGAGAATCATAATTGACACAATGACAAATCTAAACATTCAATCTCAACTCAGAACTTGACCTAGACTAAGGAGGACATACTAGGCATTTTGTCAAACACATGGCATACATGTAAGCTATAAGTCAGGAATGCATATATGATCATAAAAATTTGAGGTTCATCTAAGAATTTCCAAAAAGGCCCTATTCCCTCTCCACATAGTTGCGACAACACTTATTAGCCCATACATTTATCAACCAATTAGTAGCTAAACCATTTATGACAGGACACATAAAATAACATATATCATGTAACCAACAAATAACAAGTAAATAACCAACATATGAACCATGGAAACTCATCCACAATATTACTAATATAATTGCTAAAAATATGCATGAATCACAATAGAAGAATATTTCTTATTAATATATGAACATACCAACCAAGTCAGGGAATTCCATGTACCACCCAACCATACATTGAGCTTAACCAAATATCTCTTTCATCCAATGACACTCGAGCCATATTGTAAGTATGAATGTGGGATCTCACGAGATAAACCAAAAAAAACCAAACCACGGCTTCCAAAGGCCAAACTACCTCAACCCTCAACCAATGATTCCACCTCACAGTTGGACATCACCAACACCAACCAGATCCATCTCTACCCAAGTTGTCTAGGGCTCAAGGAACTAGTAATTCAACCCACAACCTTCCAAGGCTCTAGAGCAGTTGTCCAACTTGATTCCAGGGACTAGTAGCTCAACCCACCAAGGGCTCTAGAGCGTTTTTCCCAACCTATGCCCCAGGAATTGTAACTCAACCAAAGTTGTTCCAGGGTTTCCTGTTATCACCAAAAAATGATCAACTAGCCATTTCTTGTTGTGTGTGGAGCATGATTGTTCAGAGGTCTTTGCTTCAGCTGGATGTATACCCCAAGAATTTTGTACACCCCTCCACGTGGGGGGGCGCGGGGGGGAATTGTCCCCCCCGCAGGGGTCCGGGGGGGCCGATCCCCCCCGGCTG